>ML994627.1:1189124-1431558 GCA_010093925.1 Zopfia rhizophila CBS 207.26
ACAATGCCTGCCATTGTCATCTCGTTGACGTGGGCTCCTCAACTCCCTTGACCGCTGCTGTCGGTTACTTCGGGACCTTACCTTTGCGTACAAGCTCAACCTTTCTTTCTTAACGTTCGCACGTGCCCTGCGAAACCGTGTCCGATTTCATGCTCGGTTCTTCGCTCCTGTCTTTATGCCTTGGTACGGTGTCCTAACCCTCGTCAGTGAGTGCACTGGTCCGTTCCCGAACCGTCCATCTTCTCTGTCTCTTCGGTCTCCGAAGCCTGTAAAGATAGAGAAGCCTGTCATAGGTTGTATGATGGTTGGTCCTATGCTACATGCGTGCCTCCCAAAAGATATTTATACTCCGTACCTGACCGAGGCTCTATAAAACTTAAGAAGCATCAATGAGATTTTAGTTCTAGAAGAGAGATTCAACTCTGGACTGGAACTCACTTTATCAAACTGTGATAGAACAACTTAGATAACATGTGGGAGAGGGATGGAACGCTATTTTTTGGTTTGAGATAGGACAATTTGGATCCCGATAGACAAGGTCTATGCCTTTCCCGACTCCTGAACAATTCATTAGTCAGTCCCGTCTCAACGATTGCGTTTTGCATGGCAAATCAATTCCGTTGAGCATTGTAACATTGATGGTTAAAATTTTCACATCCTCTCCTGCAACCTAACTAAGGTCGTTTGCTTAAAGACTAATGCCAGATACTGCTGGGTGATGTTCCCGCTTGTTCTTGAAATGAGCAGTTCGCTGCCATCGTCACTTCTTCTTCAGTACCGTCCTGGAAGTAGATGATGACCTTCATGTAGCCCTCCCTGGTTTTCGCGCGTTGTTCAGTAGGTCCTTGTCCCTCGTCGGTAGTACCTTGATGCGCTACGGTACTAGTCGTACGTTGATGTTCAGCCTTTTTTGTTCTCTCCTCCCCAGCGTTTCTAGGTTGGTGGGAGATTTAAGCTGCCCTTAGCCTGCTTGAGTTCTGCAAAAACCGGCGTTACCTGGATATGACAGCCAAGTTGGTTCGAAGTAAGTGCTGACTAGTCCTAGCCTAAGACCGTCGGCCGTACTTGTACTGTCCTTCTCGGTACTTCACCAAACTTGGCGAGCGTTTTTTGATAGACCGCTTCCCTCTGGGACTGGCTCCTGGCCGCCCTGAGTGCTTGACGTTACTGCTACAGTTTTCTTGGAAGCTCTTAATGCTCTCGAAGCTTTTTCTTAACTAACATCAGAAGCCGCTCTAACTGCTCCTTTGCCTCCGTTAGGTCTTCGAAGTTGCTGAATTTGTTGCCTGCAGCCGTCGGTTGATGTGTCGCCTTAAGTTCGTTTAGGTTAGTGCTGAGCTAACCCGTCTGGTTGGTGACCAATACTACATAATGCGTCCTGACTTTCTGTCCTAGTTCCTACTTTAAAGTGCTCCTTTCGCTGGATCGTGTGAAGACCCTTAGTAGCTTGTTCGCCACTGATAGCTGTTGATGGTTATGGTCTCCCTCGTTCTTTTTTTTTGTTGCGATCCGGTCACTAGGTACGAGGTGCCTCTTTACCCTTCCTATGGGCCTGGATACTACGGTACCTCTAACTAGTCCATAGTCAATTCTTACGTACCTAACTGTTTTCCTTTGTTTTGTCTGCGTGGTTCCTTGCTTACCTGGCAATACGCGCGTTCCGTACGGAGCCTACGCCTTTTGTTCCTGTGAAGCAGTTTCTTACGTTCGTTGCTTGTCACCTGCAGTTTGTCCGAATACAGGTCTGATTCCGTGGTTTCCTTTAGTTCTAACGGTACCAGGCTCACCTTGATCGGTTCCTAGCTTATTGCTACCTCCGACATTATGTTGCTTAGGTCCTTCTTGCTACGACCTAAACACCTTCGGTATGTGTAGAGCCTGTTCTTACGCTTCATGGTATAACCGTCCAGTTCTTAGTAGATCGTTGCGGTCGATCGCTATACTAACGATGGTATGCTCCTCGGCGATAGTTCGTTGTGGTTCGGTCGAGATACCTCCTTCGGTTATCCAAGATGCTCTATTAGGTTGTCTTTCCGCCCGGAAAGTTTCGCCTTCTGGTCTTTAAGTCCGTTGCTGTCCTAGGTCTCTGGTACCTTCCGTTCCTTAATTACAGATGGTGTTAGGCTGTCGCTCATTCGACCCTGTAACGACCTAAACGCCTAGTCTTGTGGTATATCCCCTTATAACACAGTGGTTCGTGACCCTCCAATGGGATCCTCTGCCTTACGTATTTACGGCTGTTCGCGACGTTCGTCGGCCATTGTTTGTCGTGCCTCCTGAGTCACCTGTTTTCAATCGGTGCACCTACTTACTCTAAGTGTCTGTTCTTGGTTGTGGTGAGTGCTCGGTACGCTGAATGATGGTGGGACATCCTGTTGGACTTGAACCTGTCCTAACCTTGTTCTTTAGGTTGCTCCTTGGATGAAATGGTCATAACACCTAATTAGCTAGGTAATTTCTTACTAGTAGTTTAAATTATTATATAGTTCTATCTATTATATTTATACCAGCTACTAAGATCTAATCCTAATTAGTTAGAAATAATTTTTAATTAAACTAATAGTAGAGGTTTATAGCTACTATAAAGATCTTAAGTTTATTCTAATTACTATTAAATTTTTTAGAAGACTATATCTTTACTGTTTTTCTTTCTTAATTTATTTTAATTTACTATTATAGATTTATTAAGGCATCACGTAATTTTATAATAGCTATTTTTTATTTTTAAATAATTTATTACGTGCTCTTCTATTCTTTAGATGTATTTCTAGTTATAAATAATAATTCTACTATAACTTCTTCTTTATTACTATTTTTTTTTTAATAAGTAAAGTTCTTGTTTGTCCTTATAATAGATTATTATAGACTTTTAATAATTAGTTATTAGAATCTATCCAACGGCTTCTCTTACTCTCTTAAGATAATAATTATAATATTATAAGTTACTAACTTACTAACGTAAATTATACTAGTAATAAGCTGTTTAACTAATTATATAATATTAATTAGTTCCCTTACTTCCAGATTAGATAGCTTATTAGACTTAGTAAAAGTTAATTAACTTAGTAAAAAATAGAAAGAAGTAATGTATTAAACTATATTACTTAAAATATAAATCTTAATTTTAGAGTAACTATAAAGAATTAAAAGTAATTATAAACTATTTAATGTTTTATACTTATAGTAGATCCTTTGTACGTATATTATATACTATCTGGCTATATATTAGATACTGTTAAAAATTATTAGAGATATTAAAGTCTCTAACTCTCTCTAATATTTTTAGCTGCTAAGTTATACTTTATTATGTAAGTAAATACTCCATATCTACCTATAAGATTTTATATTATTATTTTTATTTCTTAGCTTATACTTTAGTCTGCGCTAATATGTCTTATATCTACTTATAATTCTTCTATTTAAGCTTAAATATATATTTCTATTTTAAAGCTTTATTAGCTGTTATTACTAGTTTCCTTAACTTCTTAAATATAGTTATACCTTCTTATTACCGTCTATAACAGTTAAATACTTTAATAATAATATAAAGTTATATAGTAACTTACTTACATAATTATTTTAATAATATAAAAATATAATAAGTAATAGTTTAACTAATTTATTACATAACAATTTTAAAAAGTTACTTTAAAATAAAAAGATAAGTATAAAAAAGAAAACTATTTAAAAGCTAAAGGGGATGCCCTTTATATAGTAAATTCTTTACTTATAATTTACTAAATAATAAACTCTAATAAGTATACTAAGCTTTTATTACTATTTATTATACTTATTTATTATATAACTATATATATGAAATGTTACGTATTTTCTTTGCTATTAGTTTTATTAATTACTTTAATAATATTAGCTAGAAGCTTTGTTTTCTACTTAGTCTTTTAAAGCATTTACTTTACTTTTTATTTAGTATTAAATTTCTATATATGTTTTTTTACTAATAGCTAGTAATTTTTTTTATTAGTTTACTACCTCCTATTTATAATTATTATTTATAATAAACTTTTATTTATTACTAACTATAATACTTACTCCTTTTTTAAACTTTTAGTTTAAAAGTTTTTTTTATTTTAGGTTTTAAGTATAAGAAAAGCATGTTCTCTTAAAAATATTATACATATTTCTAAAATCTCTTTTTCTTTTTACTTTTAATAATACCTAAGGTTAAGTTTTTAACTGTTTATAATTATTATTTCATGAAATTAATTTAAGATTAAAATTATTTTATGCTAACTCTATATAGTTTATATAAAAAAAAGAATTTTTATTACCTTATAAATTTTTTATTTAGCTGTTGTTTTAAGTGTATTTTTTAAAATTATAAATATAATTTAATAGTTTTTTTAGCAAGAGTTTAATAAGTTTTTAGTTAAATATTAATATTTTTATAAGTAACTAAAGGCTACTAAAAATACTATTTTAGAAACTAAAGCTTATAAATAATAGCTTTAAAAGTAGCTTATTTTAGTTAATAGTTATAAGTATAAGCCGTTTACCTATAAGCTTACTTTAATTAAAGAAATATAAAATTAAAAAAAAAAAAAAAATTTTTTTAAGCTATTATAATTTGTAATATCTTTATTTACTATTTTTACTAATTCTTTTTTAGATATCTCTTTTAACTAAGTGGTTATATAGGCTTTTCTTTAGAATCTAATATTACTAAATTTTCTAAATAAAACTAGTTAATTATCTTAGAATATTACTTTAAGTTTTTAATAGATTTTCAGGTATTTTCCTCTAGTCTATAGTTTTTTTATTTAATTAGGTATTTTTACTAATATCTAAATTATTATAGTTCTTAGATTTTTTTTTAACTTTATACTCTAGCTAATATAGCTTTATGTTTATTTCTATTACTATTAGTATATATAGTAGTACTAGTTTAAGTAATAATATATAAACTACTAAATAAATTCTTATATTTTATAATAGTTTTAGTTTATAATTAATTAATCTAATAACTTTACTAATTTTAAATAGTTTAATTTAAACGTGATTTAGTTTTTTATTTAGTTATTTAGTTTTTAAATTTTGTATGTAGCAGGAAAACTTTATTTTTATTTTTAAAAAATTAGTTTTCTAATTTTTAACTTATTAGCACTCTCTATAGTCTGTAAGTTTCTTAAGATAATAATTTTACTAAAATTATTATATAAGTTTTATAGTTATTTTATTCTATCTTAAGCTTAATAAAATTTGCTTTTTAGTTTATATAGTTCTTTATAAGCTAACAGCTTATATTTGTAATTAGCATAAAATAGTAATATATTAGTTATAAATAACCTTATATTATTATAAATAAATTATACTAAAGATAATAACTTAATCTAATTCTCTTAAAAGTAATTAATGTATATTCTTAAATATTATTTTAGAGTCTAATTAGTGCGCTTTGTTTACCCATTTATTTGAAAATAAAAGCTTATTAAAAACTTATTTTTTAATCCTAATTTTACTAAGAAGGTTTTCTAGAAGTATGATATAAATAATTTATTTTAATTAATAATAAACGTCTTAAGTATTTTGTGTCTTAAAATTACTATTTTTAAAACCATATATACTAATTCTTCTACTAATAAATTTATAACTATTAGTTTAAAATATGTATACTTAGTTTACTTTTTTATAATAATAAGTATTACATTATATTCTCTATTTATTTCTAGTTTCTTAGATAATAGTAATTCTATAATAAAGTCTATTAAAACTAACTATTATAGTTATTTTAGTGCTTTTAATAGTTATAAAAGTTTATAAAGCTTATATTATATTAGTTTATTTTTTTTATATTCTAAATAAGCTTTAATTACTTTCTTTATCTTTTATTTTAACTTTTTAATATAGAAATTTCTGGAGATTTGCTTTATAGTTTTTTTTCCCCCTTAATATCTATATATAATAGCTTTATAATTTTTTGTAATTAATTTCTTATATAGTTTTTCTAGCATATGAATAAGTTTATTTATATAAGTAAGTTCTAATTTTAAGTTTTAGAAATTATATTATTTATAGTTTCTAATTTTTATTATCTAGTAATTTTCTACTTTAGTGATTATTATAATCTTTAGGTGATTATAACTTATAGATTTATTTAATTCTATTATTAATACCACGTCTAGTGTTAGTTTTTGTTATTTTATATAATTTAATTATTAATTAAGTGTGTCTATATTACAGGTTGCTAACTTACTAATATAATATTAAACTAGTAATTAGTTATTTAACTAATTATATAATATTAATTAGTTCTTTTACTTCCAGATTAGATAGCTTATTAGACTTAGTAGAGAAATAATTTAAACTTAGTTAAGATAAAAAAAATAGTACAGTAAGTTAAGATTTAATAGAATAGTATTAAACTATTTTACTTAAAATATAAATTTTAATTTTCGAGTAACTATAAAGAATTAAAAGTAACTATAAGCTGTTTAATATTTTATACTTATAATAAATCCTCTATATATATATTATATATTAATTAAAAGTATATTAAATACTACAAAAAAAATAAAGGGAGATAAAGTCTTATTTTTATTATTTATACTTATTTTTTTTATATTTTGCTATAGTTAGTTACCTGACTAGCTTACTAACTTAAGTATTATTTTCTATAGAATTTAAACTTACTATAAAGTAGTCTTATTTATAAGTTCTGTTTTTACTAATTTACTTTAGCTTTTTAGTATTATTTATATATTTTTTTATATTGTGTTTTTCACAGTAACATCTTTTTACTTGCGCTTTTTTTATTATTATTATTTATAATATTATCCCCTTTCTTTAAGTCTTTAATCTGAAGGTTATTTTGTTTTTTTTATAGATAGTATAAAGGTAGCTAGTTTTTTATATAAAAACTAAAATTATAAGAACCCCTTACACCTTTTTTATTTTTCTAATTTCTTAAGAATGACTTGACTAGAATCGTTCTTAATATAAGCTCACTATCTAGTAAAAAGAGTTTAAAAGAATATCTATTAAATACTATCTCTTTACTCTTACTATTATAATAATAACTGTTATTATTTGGTTTATTTAGCTTTTAGGTAATATTCTAAGTGTATTAATTAAAATATAAAGTATAATCTTATTATAACATAATTTAAATAAAATTATCTTAATTAGAATAAAAAGAAACTTTAATAGTAGCTTTATGCCGCTAAAGAGGAGTCTTTTACTATAAAGTTTTATAAGCTTTATTTTTATTATTAGTTAGCTTAAATAAATTCTTAAAAGAAGAAAATATTCCAGCGCAAGCTTACCTTAATTAATAAAGTTTATATAATAAAAAAGAAAAAATAGAGTTATTAGAATTAATTTAATATATTACTACCCATAGCATCTAGTGTTACTTTACTTTCTTTTTTTAGTTTTAAATAAAACGTCTTATATTCTCCTTATTTATTAGATATAGTCTTAGAGTAAGTATTTATTATTTTATCTAATAATACTAATTAATTAGCTTTAAATTATTTTTTAAATTTCTAATTAGCTCCCACGTATTGTTTTTAGGTTTATAATTTTTTTATTTAATTAAATACTTCTACTAACGCCTAAATCATTAATAGTCTAATACTTAATAAACTTTATACTTAGTATAGTCTTTCTTAAGTTTAAGTTTTATCTATAATTTAGCGTTTCGTAGTACTGGTTCTAGTCTTAAAATATAAAAAACTAAATAAATTCTTATATCCTTAAGTAGTTAGAGTTTATAATTTATAAATTTTATTTATTATTTAACCTTAAATAGTCCTAATTTAATATGATCTAGTTTTTTTAATAGTTGTTTTATTTTCAAATTTTTTTATAATAGGAAAATTTTATCTCTCTCTTTAAAAATTAGTTTCTTAATTTTAGATTTATTTTTCTATTATTTACTAAGGTCTCCTCTCTAAGTAATTTTTCCTACTATTTTTTAATAAAGTTATTATAACTTCTTAACTTTTATTCTTGCTATTTCTAATATTTTGTTTAGTTTCTATAGTTTTTAATAAGCTGTAGGCTTATAACTATAGTTTATATAAAATAGTAATTTTCTTATAGTTAATGATTTTACAGAGTTATATATAAACTTAGCTATAAGTAATAAGTTAATCTAGTTATCTTATTATTTATTAACATATATTTATAAGTATTATTCTAATATTTAGTTTATCTATTCTATTTGTTTATTTATTTGTGGGTGAAATACTATTAAGAGATAGTATTCAGCTCCTAGCTTTCTAATAAATATTTTCTAGAATATTAATATAAATAATTTGTCTCTATCTGTAATAAATTCTCGTAGTAGTCTATATTATATAATTAGTAGTTTAATAAATATAGTTACTAATTCGTCTGCTTTAATTTCCGTATGTGTTAGTTTAAAATATATATACTTTATAAGTTTATTTACTATAACTAGTATCATATCATACTATTAGTCTTAAAAGGTAGTTATTATTGGTATTTTTATAATAAAGTTTATTATAACTGATTCCTATAGTAGGTTTAATAAAGGAATTAGTTATATAAGTCTATACTTCTTATATCTTAATACTTTATTCTTTTTATACTTAATATATTCTAAAAGAATAGCTCTAACCTTTTTTTATATTTCTAAAATCTAAAAATATCTGTTAACTTATTCTATAGTTTTTTTAATTCCTTAATGTCTATGCATTTTAGCTGAATGTTAATTCTTAATAAGTTTAGTTTATAATACATCTAGTATAAAAATAGTTCTAGTTTTATATTATTATAGTTATTTATTATTAAAATCTCTTATTTGTTTTTCTTAGGTGTTTTTGATAATAACTATTGTCTTAATATCTATTTATAAGCTTCCTAAGGATTTATCTTATTTTTATTTAAGTATTATATTATAAATTTTTAGTATGTTTTTATATAGTCTGCTCTTTAACTAAGTGTGTCAGCCACTATATTTTCTTTTCCTAATTTATAAAGTATTTAAAAATTAAAAGTTAAAACTAATTCCTACTATCTAACTTATTATTAGTTTAATTTCTTGGTTGTTGTAAATGCTGTTAGATTTTTATAATTTAAATATATAATAATCTAGTACTTAGCCTCTTCTAAGTAGTATTTCTATTTTTTAAATGCTTAAACTATTACCAATAATTCCTTATCATAAATATTATAGTTTAATTTAGTAGTTATGAGTTTATGAGATAAAAAGTCTACTAGGTATTTATATTTATTATTTTATACTTATAATAAAATAGCTTTTATAGCAATATCTAATGCATCTGCATATATCTCTATTTAAAGTTATAAATTAAATATCTTTAATATTAGTAGTTTTTAGAACATTTCTTTTAATATATTAAAAGCGTGTTTTTATGTTATTTCTATTTAAATTATTACTTTTTCTTTAGTAATTCCGTTAAGAGTACTGTGATTTTTAAGTAATCTTTAATAAATTATCAGCAGAATCCCGTGAATCTGAGGAAAGAATAAACTTTTTTTATGTTTATTAGTATTAGCTAAGATAGAATATCTTTAGCTTTATTTAAGTTAACTACTATTCTATTTTAAGATACTAAGTATTCTAAGAATTTAACTTCCGTTCTATAGAACATATGTTTTTCTGTTTAAATATATAAATTATGTTCCTTAAGCTTTTATAACACTTTTTTAGTATACTTAACGTATTTCTTTAGCATCCTGTTTATGTATATAAGCATGTTATTAAAATATATTATTATAAATACGTCTAGATATTCTTTTAGTGTATAGTTAATAATTATCTGAAATATTACTGGTGCATTAGTAAGTTTAAATAGTATAACTAAATATTTAAATAATTTATATCTAGTTTTAAATACTATCATCCATTTATGTTCTTTAACTATTTTAATTTAATAGTATTTATTTTTAATATTAAAGAGACTAAACTATTTAGCTTCTCTAAGTTTATTTATAAGTTCTAATATTAGTGGTATAGAATAGCAGTTTTTTACTATTATATTATTTAGGTATTAGTGGTTAACATATAGTCATAATTTCCTATTCTTTTTTAGTATAAAGAGTGTTAGTAATGCTATTTTGTTTTTACTTATTTAAATATATCTCTTTTTTAAGTTATTATTTAAATATTATCATAACTTTTTTTATTAATTAATAGATAATTAATATAATAGTTCTGGTTTCAAATCCGTTTTTTTAAGCATAATTTTATAGTCCTAGTTCTAGTATCCTAGTAATTAGTCTTTAGTTTTTTTAAAGAACTATTTCCTAAATTCCTCTTAGTATTCTTTTAGTATAATAAATTTAGTTTCATAAAGTATTATTTTCTTTATTTATATTATTACTTATTATCACTATCCGTGGTAGTTGTTTCTAATTCTTATAGTTTTTTTTTTAATTAATAGTTAGATTCTATTATGCTAGCTAGTTTTATCCTAAGATAAAATCTTTACTACCTAGATTTATAATTTTAATATAGTAGTTATTTTTATAACCTGCTACCTAAATAGTTATATTTTATATTTTAAGATTAATTAGACTTTTTCTAAATACTGCTAGATTTATTAGGAAAAAAATTTATAGCTAAAGATTTTATATTCGCGCTATTCTAGTATTTCTGGTATTTTTAAGTATTTAGTAGTATTTAGCTGCTAAATGTAACTTTATTTATAACTTAATAGTATTTAGTTACTAAACGTAACTCTACTTATAGCTTAGTAGTATTTAGTTACTAAACGTAACTTTACTTATAACTTAGTAGTATTTAGTTGCTAAACGTAACTCTACTTATAACTTAGCTATAAACTATAGCTAATTATAACTTCAAGTATAAGTATACAGTAAGATGCTATAAAATGCTATAAAATACTAAAATATATTTTATATATAAATAAGCTAAATCTATATTCCTATCTACTTTATTATATTTCTTAAATTTGGTACTGTTATGCTCGTAAAAGAGTCTAGTTTCTACTTATTTACTTTTTAAAAATTATTACAGCTATCTATAGGCACTGTGAACTTATAAAGTTATTATTTTCTATTTATATATACTAAGTTTTTTTTATTCTTAATAGAATTTTCTTTCCCTTATTCTGCTTTCTTTATATACTTATATTAAGCTAATATTTAGTTTATTAAGCCCTTTACTAATCTGTTTACTGACCTGTATTTAGACTTATATTAAGCTATCTTTAGAGTTCTGTACTAAGCTATTTCTAAAGCTTTATACTAAGTTACCTCTACTAAACTATCTCTAGAGTTTTATACTAAGTTACTTTTATTAAGTTGTTTTTAGAGCTCTATACTGAGCTATCTCTAGAGCTTTATACTAAGCTATTTTTAAAGCTTTATACTAAGTTGCCTTTACTAAGCTATTCTTAAAGCTATATACTAAGTTATCTCTTAAACTTTATACTAAGCTATTTTAAGAGCTTTATATTAAATTTAAATTAGACTCCCTATAAAGGAAAAAAGAGTTTAAGAGGGTCTCTTTTTTAATATTCTGATTTAATATAAAAGCTAAATCCGATTTAATGTAGGAGCTAATTCTAATATAATATAAAATATATTTAAATTTAATATAAGAGCTAATTTCATATTAATATTAGAGTAAATATAAAAAATACTTTAAGTAAATTAAAAAAAAGAAAAGGGTAAATAAAGCTTATACAGTATTTTATTACTTTATATAATAAATTAGTAGTAGCTAGTAATTTAGAACTGTACTTTAAAATATACGTACTATATATAAGAAATAAACTAGATATATAGTATACTTAGAAAGCGTTAAATTTACAAAATGTGTATAGTATACATAATATACATAATAAACAAATTATGTAAATATTATAAACAGTAATAAAAACTTTAGAGAATATAATCGCGTATTTTATAGTATCTTATAAGATAGTATTATATCTAGTGGCTTAATACTACTTTAGAGTTAAGATTATAAGCTATAAAGTATAATACACAAAATACATAAATAGCCACTAAATATAGCTAAATATTATAAAAATACTACTAATTTTTTTTTAATACTATTATCTATGCGTCTCACTTATATAGGTTTATCTAAAACTTTAGTTAGTATCTAGTATCTTTATATCTATTTATTTAATATAAGTATTTTACTAGCTTTACTATTTATAAGTATTAGTATTTAATTACTATTAATACATACGTTCACGTATAGCTTATTCTCGTATTTCTTTTAGTTTAGTTATATATATATAATTAATATATTTTTTCTAACTATTTTTTAGTCTTCTAGTAGCTTAGTTATAGTCTACTAGTTTTCTAGTTTTTTATTTATAGTTAATTTCTAAGTAGCAGTCGTTTCTTTAGCGTTTTTTCTTTAGTTTTATAAATTAAATATTTCTAGAGTTAACATGCCTCTTTATTAAGTATCTTATATATATTTTTAGTTTATTCTTTATAATCCTCACATTTCCATTCTAGAAAGCATTTTTGATATGTGAGTTTTTTATATAATTTTGTAATTAGCTATTCTTCTTAGTAGTATTTAACCTAGTATAATTAACATTCTAGATAATATTTATCTTATAATAGTTATTTATATTTACTTGAGTTTAAATTCTATTCTTTATTTTTTAAGTCTATATAAACTAGTTTTTATTATAAATTAAATTCTTTCTTATCTGTTAATTACTATAGTACTTTTTTTTATCTTTAGTCCTTTAACATATATAGCGTGTTTATTCTATTTATAGTTTATTCTTATATAGTCTAATACTATATATATTTAGTATCTTTTTTATTATTTTATTTACGGCGTTATCGTCTTATACTCATAGAATTAATAAAAGGTTTTTTTTTTTTTTTTTTTAGTCCTATCCTAGCTCTAGATATCTAACAGGATAGTAATATGTTATATTTATTATAACTAGTATTAATATCTACTTATAGATTTCGTTTATTTATATAACTAGTATTTATTTATTTAGTTTTTTATATTACTTGTTTCCTGCTAATTATAATGCTTATTAGTATTTATATATTCTATCTTTAAAGGTAACTTTCTAGTATTTAGTAATATAATATTCTCCTAAATAGTACTCTAATTTATATATTTAATAATATTCCTAGTATACTTATTATATAATTATTATAAACATAAGATTTTTTTCTTTCTCTGTTTTGTGATATTTTTATTATCTGAATTTTTAATTCTCTTTCTTAAAGAATCCTCCCTTCTACTCTATAATCTTATAAAATCTTTATATTTTTTTATATATTTTAGCGTTATATTGCTGTATTACTATTTCTTATATTATAGAAATTATATTACTAGTTAGTTCTACTAGATAATTTTTTACTTACTAATATAATATTTTATATTCTATTTTAAGGTATATATAGCTTTTATAGATCTAATATTATTCTTTTTTAGTTTGTTATATAATAGTGTTTTTAGTAATCTAATCTTATACTTATTTTATTTAAACTATAGTTATCTATTATAAGTTGCTAACTTAGTAATATAATATTATACTAGTAACTAGTTATCTAACTAATTATATAATATTAATTAGTTTCCTTACTTTTAGATTAGATAGCTTGTTAGATTTAGTAGATAAGAAATTTTACTCAGTAGAGATAGAAAGAAGTTATATAATAAGTTAAAGTTTAATAAAATAGTATTAAACTATTTTACTTAAAATATAAATCTTAATTTTAAAGTAACTATAAAGAATTAAAAGTAATTATAAATAGTTTAATGCCTTATACTTATAGTAGATTCTCTATACGTATATTATATACTACTTAAAAGTATATTAGATACTACTAGAGACTACTAGAGCTACTAGAGATTTTATTATCTTACTTCTTCTTTATTTACTAAATTCTATTCTTATTATGTGAGTAGATGCTCTAGATTTATTTATATAGTTTTATATTTTTATTTTTATTTCTTAGCTCTTGCCTTAGCCTGTGCTAATATATTCTATATATACTTATAATTCTTTCTTTTAAGCTTAACTATATACTTTTATTTTAAAACTTTATTAGCTGTTATTACTAGTTCTTTTAACTCTTTAAGTATAATTACCTTTTTATTACCGTCTGTAATATTATTTCTTTCTTTTAAGTCTTTATCTTAAAAGATAGTTTCTTTTTTTTTATAAGTAGTATAAAGATAGTAAGTTTTCTACTCTATATTTTAAACTATAAGACTCTTAACTTTCTTTTTTTTCTATTTAGTTTTCTAATAATAATATGCCTTGAGTTGTCTCTAATACGTGCTTACTATTTAGCTTTTTAAATTTATAATAAACCCTATCACATGCTAATACCTTACTTAAACTGTTTTTATTAAGGTAATAATTACCTTATAAACTTAAGCTCTAGTTATTATTTAGTTTATACTAACTATAATATAAAGTATAACTTATTTATATTATAATCAGAATGGAACTGCCTTAACTATAATAAAGTAAAACTTTATTATTAACTTAATTTTATTAAGAATTAGTATTCTAAACTTTGTATTTATAAGTTACAACTTTATCATAAACTCACGCAAGTAGATTTAAAAGAGAAGAAAATATTTAATTAAGAGATAACTTTAATTCATAAAGTCTAAGCTCTTAAAAAGAAAAAAGCTTATTCTTAGGGTTAAGAAATTTATATACTATAATCTATAGCTTAAACTTCTTTCTAGTTTATTACTTTACCTTTTTTATCTTTTAATTTCGATTAGAATATTCTGTAGTTGTTTTATGATTAGAATATAATCTTAGAGTAAGCCTTTTCTGGTTTGTCTAATAGTAGTAGTTAATTAGCTTTAAATTATTTTTTAGATTTCTAATTAGCTCCCACGTGTTATTCTTAGGTTTATAATTTTTTTATTTAACTAAATACTTCTACTAATACTTAAACCTCCGGTAGTCTAAGATCTATTGAACTTTATACTTAGTAGTATCTTTCTTAAGTTTAAGTCTTATTTATAGTTTAGCATGTTATAGTGCTGGTTCTAATTTTAAAATATAAAAAACTAAGTAAATCCACGTGTTCTTAAGTAGTTATAGTTTATAATTTATAGATTTTATTTATCATTTAACCCTAAATAGTCCTAATTTAATATAATCTAGTTTCTTTAATAGTTATTTTATTTCTAAATTTTTTTATAATAGGAAAATTTTATCCCCTTCCTTAAAAATTAGTTCCTTAACTTTAGATTTATCTTTAATTCATTTACTAAGTTTATCTTTATAGGTGATTTTCTATGTGATTTTCTATGTGATTTTCTTATAAAGTTATTATAATTCCTTAACTTTTATTCTTATAAATTCTAATATCTTATTTAGTTTCTATAGTTTTTAATAAGCTGTAGGCTTATAACTATAGTTTACATAGAATAATAATTCCTCTATAGTTAATAACTTTACAGAGTTATATATAAACTTAGCTATTAATAATAAGTCAATCTAATTATCTTATTATTTATTAATATATATTTATAGATATTATTCTAATGTTTGGTTTGTCCGTTTTGTTTGTTTATTTATTTATAAATAAAATACTATTAAGAGTTAATACTTAGCTCCTAGCTTTTTAATAAACGTTTTCTAAAATATTAATATAAATAATTTATCTCTATTGGTAATAAATTCTCATAGTAACCTATATTATATAATTAAGAGTTTAATTAGTAATATTACTAATTCATTTGCTTTTACTTCCGTGTGTGTTAGTTTAAAATATATATACTTTATAAATTAGTTTATTATAACTAGTATCATATCATACCATTAACCTTAAAAGGTGGTTATTAATGGTATTTCCGTGATAAAATCTATTATAACTAATTTCTATAGTTAGTCTGATGGAGGAATTAGTTATATAAGTCTATATTTCTTATATCTTAATATCTTATTCTTTTTATACTTAATATATTTTAAAAGAATAGCTCTAACCTTTTTTTATATTCTAGAAATCCAGAAATATCTGTTAATCCGTTCCACGGTTTTTTTAATTCCTTAATGTCTATATAATTTAGCTAAATGTTAGTTCTTAATAAGTTTAGTCTATAGTACTTTTAGTATAAAAATAGTTCCTATTTTATGCTATTATAGCTATCTATAGTTATATTCTCTAATTTATTTCTATTATGTATTTTTAATAATAACTATTATTTTAATATTTATTTATAAGCTTTCTAGAAATCCGTCTGTCTTTTACTTAAGTATTATATTATAAATTTCTAGTATATTCTTTATATAGTCTATTCTTTAACTAAGTATATCAACTACTATATTTTTCTTTCCTAATTTATAAAGTATTTAAAAGTTAAAGGTAGAAACTAGTTCTTATTATCTAACTTATTATTAATTTAACTTCTTCGTTGTTATAAATACCGTTAGATTTTTATAATCTAAATATATAATAATCTAATACTTAATTCCTTCTAAATAATACCTCTATTTCTTAAATACTTAAACTATTACTAATAGTTTTTTATTATAAATATTATAGTTTAATTCAGCAGTTGTAAGTTTATAAGATAAGAAATCTATTAGGTATTTTTATTTATTATTTTATATTTATAATAGAATAGCTCCTGTAGCCCTGTCTGATGCGTTTATATATATCTTTATTTAAAGTTATAAATTAAATATCTTTAATATTAGTAGTTATTAGAATATTTTTTTTAGTATTATAAAAGCGTTTTCTTCGCGCTGCTTTTACTTAAATTATTAATTCTTTTTTAGTAATTCCGTTAAAGGTAATATGATTTTTAAGTAGTCCTTAATAAATTACCAGTAAAAACCTATAAATCTAAGGAAAAAATAAACTTCTTTTATGTTTATTAGTATAGGCTAAGATAGTATATCTTTTATCTTATTAAAGTTAACTACTATTCCGTCTTAGAATACTAAGTATCTTAAGAATTTAACTTCTATTCTGTAGAATATATATTTTTCTGTCTAAATATATAGCTTATATTCTTTAAGCTTTTGTAATACTTTCTTAGTATACTTAATATATTTCTTTAGCATTCCGTTCATGTATATAAGCATGTTATTAAGATATACTATTATAAATACGTCTAGGTATTCTCTTAGCATATAGTTAATAATTATCTAGAATATTACTAGTGCATTAGTGAGTCCTATTAGTATAACTAGATATTTAAATAATCTATATCTTATTTTAAATACAGTTATTCACTTGTATTTCTTAATTATTTATATTTAATAGTATTTATTTTTAATATTAAAAAGGCTAAACCATTTAGCTCCTCTAAGCTTATCTATAAGTTTTAAAATTAGTAGTATAAGGTAGTAATTCTTGACTATAGCCTTATTAAAATATCTGTAATTAATATATAGCCTTAGTTTTCTATTCTTTTTTAGTATAAAAAGTATTAGTGATGTTATCTTACTTTAACTTGTTTATATATATCCCTTTTATTAATTTTTTTATAAGAATCTTTATAATTCTTCCTACTAGTGGACTGGTATCTGATATAGTAGACCTAGTTTTAAATCTATTTCTTCTTTAAACGTGATTTTATAGTCCTAGTTTTAGTATTTTAATAACTAGGTTTTAGTTTTCTTAAAGAACCATTCTCTAAACTCTTCTTAATATTTATTTAGTACGATGAATTTGGTATTGTAAAGTATTAATTTTTTTATTTATATTATTACCTATTATTACTATCTGTAGTAATTGTTTCTAATTTCTATAGTTTTTTTTTCTAATTAATAGTTAGGTTCTATTGTGCTAGCTAGTTCTATCTTAAAATAAAATTCTTACTATCTAAATCTATAATTTTATACAGCGGTTATTTTGGTAACCTGCTACTTAAATAATTATATTCTATATTTTAAGATTAATTAGACTTTTTCTAAATACTATTAGACTATTGTTTATGCGTTTTACTTATATAGGTTTATCTAAAACTCTAGTTAATATCTAGTATCTTTATATCTATTTATTTAATATAAGTGTTTTACTAGCTCTACTGTTTATAAGTGCTAGTATTTAGTTACTATTAATATATATATTTACATATAACTTATTTTTTTGTTTTCTTTAGTTTAGTTATGTATATATAAGTGTTATGTTTTTTCTAATCTTTAATTTTTAGTTTTCTAGTAGCTTAGTTATAGTTTACTGGTTTTCTAGTTTTTTGTTTATAGCTAATTTTTAAGTAGCAGTTACTTTTTTAGTGTTTCTTTTTTTAGTTTATAGATTAAACATCTCTAAAGTTAGCATGCTTTTTTATTAAGTATTTTATATATATTTTTAGTTTATTCTTTATAATCCTAGTATTTCTATCCTAAACATTTCTATTTTAAGAAATATTCTTAATATATGAGTTTTTGTGTAAGTCTGTAGCTAGCTATTCTTTTTAATAATATTTAATTTAGTATTATTAGTATTTTAGCTAGTATTTATCTTATAATAGCTGCTTATATTTATTTGAGTTTAAATCTTACGTATTATCTTTTAAGTCCGTATAGACTAATTCTTACTATAAGTTAAGTTTCTTTTATTTACTAGTTATTATAATACTTTTCTTATCTTTAGTCCTTCAACACGTATAGCGTGTTTATTCTATTTATAGTTTATTTTTATATAATCTAATACTATATATATTTAATATTTTTGTTTTATTATTTTATCTGCAGCGTTGTTGTCTTGTACTTATAAAATTAATAAAAGGTTTTTTTTTTTTTAACTTTAATCTCATCCTAGTTTTAGATGTCTGACGGGGTGATAGTATGTTATATTAATTATAACTAGTATAAATATCTATTTATAGATTTTATTTATCTATATAGCTAATTCTTATTTATTTATTTCTTTATATTACTTATTTCCTGCTAATTGTAGTACTTATTAGTATTTATATATCCTATCTTTTAAGGTAATCTTTTAGTATTTAGTAATATAGTATTTTAATTTATATATTCAACAGTATTCCTAGTATACTTACTGTATAATTATTATAAATATAAGTTCTTTTCCTTCTTCTGTTTCGTGATTTTTGTTTTATTGAAACTTTTAATTTTTCTTATAGAATAGTCTATCTTCCTGTTCTATAATTTCATAAAATCTTTATATTTCTTTCTTAGTTTCTGTGTTATGTTATTAAATTACTGTTTTTTATATAGTAGTAATTATATTATTAAGTTATCCTACTAGATAATTCTTAACTTACTAATATAAAACTTTGTATTTTTATTTAAGGTATATATAGCTTCCATATATTTAGCATTATTCCTTCTAAATTCTTTTTATAATTATTTCTTTTATTACTATATTTCTTACTTATTTTACTTGGATTATAGTAATCTTAATTTCTTTAGGTGCCTTAGTCTAAATATAAGCTTTTTTAATATCTAATTATTATTATTTATAATCCTTAACGAAGTGTCCTTGTTTACTATATTTTAAATAAACTTTATATATATAGTATTTTATTTATTTCTTAGCTTACTTCCCTTACCCTTTTCTAATAAATATTTATTTAATATTAATATTTATTTTATTATAGATTTAGTTGTTTTTTTTTTTTCTTTTTTTTAGATATATAAATTATTAATCTTCCATATACTTTTTTTTCTTACTCTTATTAGTACTAGTAGTTACTAGTAATTATTAATAGTTACTATTTATTTAATAATTTTTAGTAAAATACTTAGTCGTTTTTCTCTAGAGATTTTATTCTTAATTCTATTTTTTAGTTTTTTATAGTATATTATAACTAATAATTAGTCTACCTAATTAAGTCGTGATTAGATTTACTTAAATTCTATAGTATAATTAGCTATTAATGTTTATTACTTAAGCTATTAGAGCTTTTAGATTACTTCTATTTCTTTATTAATTTCTCTAAAAATAATAATTATTTCTTGTTTAAAGCATTTATAATTTTTAAAGGCTTATTATATATTACTATTATAATTAGCTAATTCTACTATTCCTAAGTTAAAATCTCTATTAGCTAGATAGTTTCTTATTAGTAGTTTAAATTATTATATAGTTTTATTTATTATATTTATTCCAGCCGCTAAGATTTAATCCTAATTAGTTAGAAATAACTTTTAATTAAAATAACAGTATAGGTTTATTATTGCTATGAAGATTTTAAGTTTATTTTAATTACTATTAAATTTCTTAAAAGACTATATCTTTGTTGTTTTTCTCTCTTAATTTATTCTAATCTATTATTATAAATTTATTAAAGTATTATATAGTTTTATGATGGTAGCTTTTTATTCCTAAATAATTTATTATACACTTTTAATTCCTTCTAATATACTTTTAGTTATTAATAAAGATTCTACTATAACTTTTTTTTTATTATTATTTTTTTCTAATAAATAAAGTTCCTGTTCGTCTTTGTAGTGGGTTATTATAAATATTTAATAATTAGTTATTAGAATCTATCTAACTACTTCTTTTACTCTTTTAAGATGGTAATTATAATATTATAAGTTACTAACTTACTAACATAATATTATACTAGTAACTAGTTATTTAATTAATTATATAACGTTAATTAGTTCTCTTACTTCTGGATTAGATAGCTTATTAGACTTAGTAGATAAAAGATTTTACTCAGTAAAGATAGAAAGAAGTTATATAATAGATTAAAATTTAATAAAATAGTATTAAACTATTTTACTTAAGGTGTAAATCTTAATTTTAAAGTAACTATAAAGAATTAAAAGTAATTATAAACTATTTAATATCTTATACTTATAGTAGATCCTTTATACGTATATTATATATTACTTAAAAGTATATTAAATACTACTAGAAACTACTAGAGCTACTAGAGATTTTATTATCTTACTTTTTTTTTATTTATTAAGTTCTATTCTTATTACGTAAGTAAATGCTCTAGATCTGTTTATATAATTTTATATCTTTATTCTTACTTTTTAGCTCTTGTTTTAGCCTATACTAATATATCTTATACTTACTTATAATTCTTCCTTTTAAGCTTAAATATATGCTTTTATTCTAGAGCTTTATTAGCTATTATTATTAGTTCCCTTAGCTCTTTAAGTATAGTTACCTTTTTATTATTATCTATAATACTATCTTAATTTTTTTAATACCTTAATTTAGATATAAGCTCCCTTAATATCTACTTATTATTACTTATAGTTTTTAATAAAATGTCCTTGCTTTCCGTATTCTAAATAGGCTTTTTATATATAGTGTTTTATTTATTTCTTAGTTCGCTTTCCTTACTATTTATTAATAAATATTTATTTAATATTAATATCTATTTCGTTATAGATTTAAATATATTTTTTTTTATTTTTTCTAGATATGTGGATTATTAGTCTTTTTTATAACTTCTTTTCCTACTTCTATTAGTACTAGTAATTGTTAATAGTTATTACTTATTTAATAATTCTAAGTAGTGTGGTTAGTTACTTGCCTTTAGAGATTTTATCTTTAATTCTATTTTTCAGTTCTTTATAGTATATTATAACTAATAGTTAGTCTATTTAATTAAGTTATAATTAGATTTATTTAAACTCTATTATATAGTTAGCTGTTAATGTCTATTACTTAAGTTATTAAAATTTTTAAATTACTTTTATTTTTTTATTAATCTTGCTGAAGATTATAATCATTTTCTTTTTAAAACTTTTATAATCTTTAAAGGCTTTTTTTATATTGCTATTATAGTCTATAAATTCTACTACCTCTAGGTTAGGGTCTTTATTAGCTAGGTAATTTCTAGTAAGTAGTTTAAACTATTATATAACGTTTCTTATTATATTCATACCAGCTACCAAGATCTGATCTTAGTTAGTTATAAAGAATATTTAATTAAACTAATAGTAAAGGTTTATTATGGCTATAAAGGTCTTAAGTTCGTTTCTATTTCCATTAAATTTAGTAAGAGACTGTATTTTAGCTGTTTTTTTTTCATAGTTTTTCCTACTACTACTTATTATTATAGGTTAACTAGAGTATTATATAACTTTATAATAGCTATTTTTTATTTTTAGATAATTTATTACGTACTCTTCTATTCTCCTAATGTATTTCTAGTTATAAATAAAGATTTTATTATAACTTCTTCTTTACTACTACTTTCTTCTGACGAATAAAGTTCTTATTTATTCTTATAATAGGTTATTATAGACTTTGTTTAAATAATATTATATTAAAATCTATTTAATAGCTTTTTTTTACTTTTTTAAGATAATAATTATAATATTACAGGTTACTAACTTACTAATGTAATATTAAACTAGTAACTAGTTATTTAATTAATTATATAACGTTAATTAGTTCTCTTACTTCCAGATCGGATAGCTTATTAGACTTAGTAAAAAAGTAGTTTAAACTTAGTTAAGATAGAAAAAAGCAGTATAATAAATTAAGATTTAATAAAATAGTATTAAACTATTTTACTTATTTATTTATTATTCTTATGCTGATTTGGGTAGTAGTATGCTATATAAACCTTTTATAGATATAATTATATAAAGAAAAACCTATTACAGGGCACATAGCCTCCACTTTAACTATTTTACTTAAGATATAAATCTTAATTTTAGAGTAATTATAAAGAATTAAAAGTAACTATAAGCTGTTTAATATTCCATACTTATAGTAAATCCTTTATGTGTATATTATATATTAATTAAAAGTATATTAAATACTACTAAAGAAAATAAGAGAAGATAAGTTTTTATTTTTATTATTTATTTTTATTTTTTTTTATATCTTGCTATAGTTAGCTACCTGACTAGCTTACTAACTTAGATATTATTTTCTATAGAATTTAAACTTATTATAGAGTAGTTCTATTTGTAAGTTCTATTTTTACTAATTTACTTTAGTCTTTTAATATTATTTATATATTTTCTTATATTATGTTTTTTATAGTAATGCTTTTTTGCTTGTGTTTTCTTTTTTATTACTATCCATAACAGTCTACTACTTTATTTTTTAATTCTTTTTAGTAGAATATTTTAAAATTATAAATAGCTAGTATTTTTAATTAACATATTTACCTTTAGTTTAGCTTTTTTATAATAATAAAGCTTATTAAGTTCTTATAGTCTAAAAGAACTTCTACTTAATATTTAGCTTTTTTAAGGTAAATTTGCTATTTTTTAAATACTATTATTACTACTAATAGCTCTTTATTATAAACATTATAATTTAACTTAGCTTTTATAAGTTTCTTTAATAAATAGTTTATAATATAAAGATATTTATTATTATATTATTAACTATAAACTGCTCTTATTACATAATTAGATACATCTATTTTTAGTATAATAGATAATTCTAAGTTAAATATTTTTAATATTAGTATTTAAATAAATTTATTTTTAAGTTTTTTAAATACTTATTACTATTTTTATTTTTAATTAAATTTATTATCTTTCTTAGTTAACTCCGTGAGAGGAGTCGTGATTCTTAAATATCTTTTTATAAACTTTTTATAAAAGTTTATAAATCTTAAAAAGAACTATATCGCTTTAACTATTATTAGTATTAGTTAATTATATGTTTTTACTAACTTTTTAGAATTCACTAAGATTTCTTCTCTTAAAATAATAAATTCTAGGAATTCTATTTTTGTAATGTGGAATTTACATTTCTTTAGCTAAATAAAAAGGTTATATTTTTAAAGTTTTTTTTAAAAAAATTTTATATGTACCTTGTGCTTTTTAAGTATTCTATTTATATATACTAATATATTATCTAAATACGCTATTATAAATACGTTTAAGTATTTATAAAATATATAATTAATAACTGCCTAAAAAGTTACTAGCACGTTTATTAATCTAAATAGCATAATATAATACTTAAAAAGTTTATATTTTATTTTAAATGTTGTTAACTATTTATATTTTTGTTTAATTTAAATTTAGTAGTATCTTTTATGAATATTAAATAAGCTAAATTATTAAGCTTTTTAGAGTCTATTTATTAGCTTTTAAATTAATAGTAATAAATATTAATTCTTTATTAAAGTTTAGTTTAGTTTAATTATCTAAAATCCATACATAATTATAGCTTTTTATTTTTTTTTTAGTATAAATAATATTAGTAAAGCCATTAGGCGCTTTCTTAATTATATATATATATATTTAAAATTTTTCTTAATATACTATTTTAATTCTTTTTATTATACTCTTAATAGAGGATATATTAGTTCTAGTTTAAGCTTTTTCTTATTTTTAACTAGTATTTTATAGTTTTAAGGTTAATACTTTAAAAGTGCGTTTTCCTTATTCTTATTAAATAAATATATAAATTTTTTATACTCTTAAGGTATTTAGGTTTTTAGTAGTGTTTAAAACTTATTTTCAAATCTATACTACTTTAATATCTTATAGTTATTATTATTGTAATTATTGTATAGCCTTATATAAGATTTTTTTTTTTTTTAGAGTGTTTTTCTATTATATTTAGTTTCTATATTTATACTACTTTCTTTACTAGATTATACTATTAAATAGTTTTTTATTACTAATTTATTATTAGATTATGTAATAAGAGCTAATTCTATTCTAAGATTATATTAAGCTCTTTTATATCTAGAATATTAATATAATAGATATTTTTATAGCCTGCTGCTTTTAGCTCTATTATTATAGTTTTTAAGTTAATTAGACTTTTTTTAAAGGTTATTATGCTATTATTTACTTATTTTACTTTTACCAAATATACCTTTTCTTAGTATAATATATTATTTCATTTAATTTATTAATTTGAAATAAATATTTTATTTACTTTACTATTTACTAGTGCTTTTAAAGATTTTTTATTTACTTTTATATTAAGATAAAAATATAGTTTTTACTATACTTATTATAGTTTAAGAGTTTTAATAGCTCTATTATTAACTTAAGCTTTTTATTAGTAGCTATTTAGTTTTTTAATGTAGAATTATATACACTATATTCTTAATTTCTATCTTTTAAGTTAAAGTGCTTTTTTTTAATGTATATAAGGTAATAATTATTATAATATACTAAATATAATATTCTATTATACTCTTTTTTAGCTTTATTTCCGTGAACTAAACATTTTTATTCTAAAAAATATTCTTTATAAAAGAGTTTATGGTGCTATATATTGTTTTAGTATTATTTTACTTTATATTTTTTTTCTTTATAGTATTTGTATTTTAACGTATATTTCTTTTAATATTATTATTAATATAGACAGCCTTACTAGTTGTCTTTATCTTTTATATTAACTTTAGTATTTAGAGCTTCTAGAATTTGTTTATTAGGTTTCTATTTTTTTACTACTTTTTTATATACTTCTTATTCTTTTAGTTTTTCTATTTAAATTAGATATATTACCTATTGTGATGACGGGCTCGGTCTTCACGCGTCGTAGCATAGATGCAGGTTGACGGGATAAGTTGGCTCTATTTCAGCTACACTAAGATAGAGAGAGAAGAGGTACAAAGGGGGCTCGCCCCTAAATAGGGCGGTGCATGGCCTGAGCGCGAGCTAGCCATGCTCCGGGCTCTGCGCTAGATCGTGGCTGGCGTAGCCAGTCGCGATATCATGTGGCCTGCAGCGAGCAGAGCGAGCAGCACCGTCACATTACCCCCCCTCTAAGGGAGGCTCGTCCCCGAGTCTCTAGGTTACAGTCTCCTCCTTGCCGGTCTCTGTACCACTCTTGTCTTTGAAGCCGCCTTGTCGTCCTCCTCTGTTACTTCCAGGTCCTCCTCTGCTTCGTACGCTTTCAACCAGGCGTCTAGTCGTGCCGGCGGTCCTGCTTTCTCTGGATAGGCCTCGTGGTAGTCTCTTACCTTGTGTGGGGCGCCTATAAAGCCTCGGGCGTTGTACCAGGTAGGATCTGGGTCATGAGCTAGCCAGGATGCTTTGTACTGTAGTCGGCCATGGAATAGGCGGCTATCAAGGATTTCCTGCACTGGCCACTCGGGATGCCCGTTGATCTCGATAGGCGGTTCCTCAGGTTCAATTTGGCCAGGCAGTGGGTGAGTAGAAGCCTTCTGTAGGCGGTCTGCGTGGAAGACGTCAAGCATGCGCATGTACAGCAGCAGCTTAAGGTAATAGGAGTGTCCCTTCATGCCTATAATAGGATAGGGTCCGTACATCTGCTGGTCGAGCTTCTGGCTAGGTCAGCTAGTGGTAAAGCCCTTAGGTGTAACGTACACCTCGTCTCCTGTAGAGAAGTCTGGCTCGCGGCGCTTCTTGTTAGCCTATTGAGCCTATTGCTCTTGTGCTTAAGCAATCCCTTATTAAGCTATCTCTATAGCTAGCTTTACTACGTCGTATCAAGCTTTAGTGTAGCTCTGCACTTCCTTATGAGACATCTGTTTACGGACTATAGTAGATATCTTCGTACGTTCCTCCTAGTTCCAGTGATAGATTAGCTAGTGGCTAAACTTAATTTAATAGAGTAATAAGCCTGTAGTCTTATATGGCAGAATTGCTTAGGCCTAGTCTATATAGGGCAGCAGGTCTGACTAGTTATCTTAATAGTAGTTAATAAATAAGCGTAGACGCTAGTTAATGTACTGGTTTAAAACCTTAATATTTCTGTTAGTTTAGGGGTGATATAGTGTTAAGAGCTTTTACTTAATTCCTATTAGTTAGTATAGCTTATTTATAAATACTGAAATAAACTAAGGACCGCGGTTAGAGACTATTAACCTAAGTAAACTAAATACTTACTAGATATAGTAATAGTACATATCAGCTGCCTAAGTAGCTATAGTTATTTTATAGTAAGATAATAAGAAGTAGTGCTTACTTAGCTAGTCCATAATAACAAAAGCATAATTATATTCTTTCTTATCTAAAAAAAAGGACTTAAAGTCTATAGAGACGTCTTACTATGCTTGCTTAGAGATTAGTAGTGATTTAAGTAAGCCTAAAGTCTTATTATAAGATATATAGCTTTATTTATAAGCTTTATATATAGCTATATAGTCGTCTATATCTTTACCTATATAGCTTTAGTAGTAGTAGTTATGAAATAGCTTATCTATTTTTCTCTTACTTAGGTAAGTAGTTACCTAGGTAGTATAGATAGCTTAAATAAAATAGGTTCTTAAGAAGTGTATAGTAAAAACTACTAGCTTATTATAGTACATAAAAAGGCCTTAGCTAAGTTTCTATACTAAGTAGTTACTAAAGAGAATATGCTTTTAGAATAGCTATAAGCTCTCATAGCTATAATTCACCTCAATAATGCAATTAATTAGTAAGTAAGGGTTATTTAAAAAAGATAAGACTATAAAAGTATTAGTAGTAATTACTTTAATTATATTAATAATTAGTATACCTTTTACTAATAGCACAGCTAGGTTATTACTTACGGCCTTAATAAAGCTAATATTAATTTACTCTACTAAAAAAAAGGCGCGTGTTTAGGCTGCTTTATTCTTATTTTTTTAAGTCTTTAGTTTCTCTTACTTACGCAAGAGCGCATTAACTACTATATTAATTATACTAAAATAATAAATAAGTATTAGATAATAATCTACTATACTTATTATTTAGCGTATTTAATAGGGAGTAAGCTTTTACTTTATAGAGAAATATTCTAGTATATAGTAGTTAGTTAGGATACTAAATAACTCTATAGTTTATAAGCCTATAAACTATAAGCGCTATTCTTAGAGGCTGTAGATTATAACTAATATCTCTTTATTATATATATTATAGTTTATTTAGAGCTCGCTTATAGTCTTAAAGTAGAAAGTTATAAATTACTAAAGATTATCCTCTTAGAACTATAATAGTATCTTTATAATAATTCTATTACTTACATTTATCTCCATACGCGTCTAGCGGTAGGGTAAGTAGTAAACTAAGATATTATTTAATAGTATTAAATCTTTAACTTACTAGAAAACTACTAGCTTATATTTACTAAAGGTATACTATGTGCCCTTCTTAAGCAGCTTAATAAGCAATTAAATAATATATCCATAGTCTTTTAGGAAAGCTCTGTAGAAATTATAGAATTTTAGAAAAAATTATAGGCTTTTAACTAACGTAGGTACTGGCTATTCCTGTATAATAGTAACCTTCTTAAGGTCCTTTTAAATCCCTTTTATGCTAATAATAAGACCTAGGAACTTTATTCTAGTAATAGTAAACTTACTTTTCTTAATATCTACTTAGAAGCTTATATTTTAAAGATATCTTAATACTTAAGTAATATACTCCTCATACTACAGCAGGTCTTTAAAGTAAATTAGAATATCATTAAAATAAATAGTATAAAAGTTATTTAGTAGATTATAAAGTACTTTATTAATATAGTGCTGGAATATAGTAGGGCTATTATAAAAACCAAATAGTAGCACGCGATACTTATAATTCCTATACTAAGTATAAAATATAGTTAAGTCCTTTATATTCTTATTCAGACGTATATAATAGAAGGCCTGTTATATATTAAACTTAGTAAATACTTTTATACGTGCTAGGTAGACAAGGGTCTTCTAAATTAGCAGAATTAAATAAACGTTTTTTTTTATAATAGTATTAAGCTTACGGTAGTTAATATAGAAGCGCTATTTTTTTCTAAGCTTCTTAGTAAATAGTACTAGAAAAGTATATAAAGTATTACTATAAATAATAACCTCTTATCTAAAGTAGTTATTTAAGTAGGTCTTAATAAGCTATAGCTACTTAAAAAACATACTATATAATAAACTTAATATTAGTATATTCTTAGTTATTAGTTTAATATTATAGTTAACACCTTCGCGATGCGGGGGTAGTATGTTTGAGTTTTTTTTTAAAAAGTAGACCTAAATCACGCTAGCGTAGTTAGAGTAAAATAGTTTCTATTTAATAAGCTATTAAAATTTCTTTTCTTCTATAAAGTTCTTATTTAATTAATAGAGCCTTTCTAGTAAAGGTTTTACTAAAGAGTCTTTAGAGCCTTAGAAGGAAAACTTCCTTATAAAGTCCCTATAGTTCTAAATAAGCTTATTTACTTTATAGATACTAGGATACTCTAGCACAGTTTCCTTCTACTATACGTATATTATAAAGGTAATAGCTTTTATAGTATTAATCTTAAAGCCTACCTTAAAAAGGTTTTTGCGTGAGATAGGCTAAAAATAAAGAGTTTACTTATTTAGCTCTAGCTACTATTATAAGTAAAGCTACTTTTTTATTTTTTTAAAATTCTTTTAGTATATAATATGTTAGGATGAGCGCTAGAGTAGCTTATAGGTATACTATAAAATTACTATATTTATTAACTTATCACGTTAGTTAGTATTAGCTTAGTGTAAGAGATTAATTTTAGTTAATAAATTTTATATTAGAATAATAATATCACGCTTATAGTTAATTAGCTTATTATCTGGCTATTTAAGCGTTTACTCCTTATAGTTAATTAATACACCTATATCTTTAAACAGCTTATAGCTAATTATAAGGTCGTGGCGGCTAATATTACAAAAAATAAAGTAAGTTAATAAGTAGTAGTTATCTAGTACTAGATTAGCCTAAAAGTACTTATTTATTTATTTATTTAGTTTATTATTATAGCTAGTTAGGGGGATAGATTTTATCTAGTAAGTTTTTATCTTAAGCCCTTTCTTAATAGCGCGTATGTGCTTTAGGTGTACTAGAATAAAATTACTAGCTCTAATATTAAAAAAGCTACTTAGCTTAATAGCTAGTTTATTAATAGAGATATAATAAAGCAGGGTAAAGACCAGTCTGCTAAATAGTAGTTAATAAGAGTTAAACTAGTTAGTAGCTTTAAAAAATAACTTTAGAAAAAAAACTTTTTTTAGAATAAGTCTTCCTCTAATAGTTCTTCTATAGCAAGCTAAAACTTCTTATTATTACTAGTATTCTAGAGCGTATAAAGCTCTTTATTAGTATCTATAGGCTTAATTACTTTAATTATAGCTTAAATAAATAGTTAGTAGTCTTTTATAAAGTAGCTAGGTTTCCCGCAATTATAACAACTAGCTAGCTTAGAGATAGGTATTAGTAGAATAGTAATAGCTACTACGTAAGTTAGGCACTTAGCTTTTAAGTAAAACTACTAAATTAATAGTAGCTAAGTTTTTCTAGTTTTTCTGTTAATCTACTTAGTAGCTTTTCTAGTGCTAAGAGCTAGCTCTTTAGCAAAGTCTTAAACTAAGTCTATATACTTATTATACTAGTTATAGTATTATTGTTAATAGATGCCTATTTACGTACATAGAGCGTCTGGAAGCTTCTTATAGAATTCTTTTATCTATTAGTCTATAAGCAGGCTGTGTTCTTGAGCTAGGCAAAAGAAGTTACTTTAGAATATAATAAAGTTAGTAAGATTTCTAAGATAGAGCTTTTAGAAGTTATAGTAAGCGTTAAGTCTCTTATATAAATTACTATACGTCCTTTCTAGGCGATTTATTATATACTAGTAGCTAACTAGCTACTTACTCTCTTTTACTATATATATAAGTATTAAGAAATACTAGTTAGCAGGACCCTCCGTATGTGTACACATATAAGAGATAATATTCTTTTAAGTAGATTACTTACTAGCTTTAGTAAACTAGTCTTAGTTAGTATATACCTTATTCTCTAAAATATCTCTCTATTAATTAAAGATAACGTCCTTGCCGTTCTTAAGTATTAGTAGATTAGGGAATTAGGCTAAGTAGTTATTATCTTAATAGCTATCTATAGTAAGCATAACTAGTAAAGTAGCTAGTATATAAAGTAATACTTAAAGAGTTTAGTTACTAAGATTTTTTATATTAGAACTATCGTTAGGTCCTATAGCTATATAGCTAGCCTAATTCTAAGAGGTTTATAATAGAGTTATAAAGTGTGTTTTCTTTACTAGTATTAATAATAGCACTAAGCTGGCCTTTATAAAGAGAAAGGAGTATATATTATACGTGGGTTTCTTTATCTATACCCTTAGTATTTTAATTTTATTCTCTTAATCTACTACGTGCTTAAGTGTGTTATTTAGTAGCTAATAAAGCTTAGCAAGCTTATTTCTAGCCTTATTAAGCTTAGTTTTAGCTATATTAAGCGCTTTTCCTAGTGTATTAGTATAGTTATAATATATAAGTACTTTAAAATAGCTATGCTCTAGCTCGCTAGTGATTATCGCTTAATTAAAAGTCATTAGGGTAGAAAGCGTAACCTCTATTTTCTAAGACTTATAGATATTAGTTTCTTAGATAGTGCTTTTAATAGTAGCTATAAAGAGTTTCTTATTATATCATATCTAGATACGGAGCTTCTTAATAGTATAGTCTTCTCTAATTATATTATTAGAGTAGTATATAGTGGCACATCTAAGCGACTTAGAGATAAATATATAGTTATTACTAGTAGCTATTACTTTAGAATTAACTTTTATTTCTAGCGTAGAGAGCTTTCCCATGGTCCTAACCTATTTATTCTTATATATATATAAAGCTTCTAGCCTTTAGTAGGGTAAAGTGATTAGCTAATTCTCTAATATAGAAAAGATAAGCTAGTAGTGCTTATAGAAGTCAGTTTCTCTAGCAGGAAGAAGATAATAAGAGAAAGAGGAATTCACTAAAGCTCTTATAACTCTCTTTTAATTTAATAGGTATATTGCCTACCGCTATAGGTCTTTTAGTTACTTATTAAATCACTTTTAAGGCCTACCGCGTAGAGTTTATATAGGCTATTACTTAGGGTTTTAATTACCTACTATTATAGAGTTTTCTAGTAGAGATTATATAGTTAACAAACTAACGACTCAGTATAGTCATATAATTGATTCTTTAGGTATAGTTATTAACGAATTAAACGCTCTTATTAATTGCGTGGTTTAACCTTAATATTATGTCACCATCATCTAGCTAAGTTAAAAGGATTTTAGTGTAATATAATAATAGGCTTAGTCTTCACGCGTCGTAGTATAAATATAGGTTAATAGAATAAGTTAGCTCTATTTTAGCTACACTAAAATAGAGAGAGAAAAGATATAAAGAGGGCTTATCTCTAAATAAGGTAGTATATAACTTAAGTGTAAGCTAGCTATACTCCAGGCTCTACGCTAGATTATAGCTAACGTAGCTAGTTATAATATTATATAGCCTATAGTAAGCAGAGCGAGCAGCACCGTCATATCTATATACATGCTTTTTCTATATAGTTAACTAACTTATAAATTTAATATTTCTAATTCTTTAATTATTAAAAGATATTAGTATTTTTGATTTATATAATAGATAAAAGTGTTTTTATTTTATTATATTTACTATTTTTATTTTCTAGCTTAGTTTCTTCATTTTAAGTTAATTCTTTTTTTCTATTTTAGAGTACGTATAGTTTCCTTTTTTAAACTTCTATAAAGAACTAAAATATTACTTTTTTTTTATAAAACTATTATACTATAAAAATGTTACTTACTTTAATTAGTTTTTTAAATTATAAAATTCTTCTCTTAGTGTTGTCTTTTAATACTTGATTTTATAATTTTTATTTATATACTAATTTAATTTATAGATTTAATATACTTCCTTATTTAGCTACTATTAGATAGTTATTATTATAATTTTAAAAGCTTCATACATTAAAAATTAGATTTTTTAGAATAGTTATTATTCTTTATTAATTTCTTATAGTATAAGGAATTGAGTTTTTAAACTTACTGTCTAGTACTATTCTTTTACTATCTTTTATAATATTTTCTTAAATTATTACTAATTGCTTATAAGTTTGTGCTTTATTTGCTAATGCTATTTTTTATAATTTCTTTTATAATACTTATTAAATCTATAAATCTAGTACTAATTATTATTAAGTCTCTTATTAATAACTTTAACTAATAAGGTTTCTGCTTATTATAAGTTTTATTCTATAAACTTAAGTTTTATTCTTACTATTATAATTCTTAATTTCTTATTTAAATATTCTTTTATAAAATGTTTAATATTACTATATTCTAGACATACTTTCTTATTAAGTTGTTTATAGTATTTTTAAGTTATAAGCCATTTTTTTTTTACTCTTTCTTCTATAATAGTTTTTTAGTTTAGATTTTATTAATATTTATTTTATTATAAGCTTATCCTTGTTATGTTAATATTTTTTTTTATAGTTATTACTTAATCTTTTTTATATTCTAATTTGTGCTTGTACTACTAGTTATTAATACATATAATAAATTCTATAAAAGTATAAAAATTATGTAGTTAATTTTTTCTAGCTAGTTTATTTTTAATTTAATTTTTAAGTTTAGTGTAATAAGCTGCTATTAATAGTATATTATTTTAGTTAATTTATAACTATAATTAACAAAATTCTATAATATATACTAAAACTAATTTTATTTATTTAAGGTTTTATATCTTATGTTTTGTAGTACGTTCTTTGTTAATTTCTTTAAAAACTATAGTTATTTAAGTTTTAAAATTATTATAACTCTAGAAAACCGCTTTTATTTTATTAGTTATTTTAATTCTTTTAATTTTCTTATCTATATAATTCTTAGCTAAGAGCTTAAATTAATTTATAATTCTACCTTTTATATTTATATTAGCTATAAGAATTCTGTTTTAATTTTTAGAAAAAATGTTTTTATTAAAGTAGGTATATATTTTTATTTTTATTAAAAATTCTTTAAGGTATTCGCGTGTTTTGTTAAACTTTCTTAATAATTATACTTTAATACTAAATATATAGACTTTTATATTAGCTTAGTTTTTTTAACTTTATAATTATTTATTATAGCTTTAAGATCTATGCCTGTTGTTATTATATAATTTAGGCTATAAATAATACTAGTACTAAAGCTAAACTACTTAGTTTTATTATTATTATATATAAGTTACGTAACTTGTAGGTACTTATAGTATTATAGAATAAGTTATAACTTTTATATATTTAAGATTATTACATATTATATAAAAATATATAGCCTTTATTATTATACTATAAAAGATAATATATAGATTTCTTTAACGTAGTAAGTATAAGTACGTACTAAGTTAAATACTTTAATAGTAATATAAAGTTATATAATAACTTACTTATATAATTATTCTAATAATATAAAAATGTAATAAGTAATAGTTTAACTAATTTATTATATAATGATTTCAGAGAATGGCTCTAAAATAAAAAGATAAGTATAAAAAAAAAACTATTTAAAAGCTAAAGAGAATACTCTTTATATAATAAATCTTTTACTTATAATTTGCTAAGTAATAAGCTCTAATAAGTATACTAAGCTCTTATTATTATTTATTATACTTATTTATTATATAACTATATACGTAAGACATCACATATTTTCTTTGCTATTAGTTTTATTAATTATCTTAATAATATTAGCTAGAAGTTTTGTTTTCTACTTAATTTTTTAGAGTATCTACTTTACCTTTTATTTAGTATTAAGTTCTTATATATACTTTTTTATTAATAGCTAGTAATTTTCTTTTAGTTAGTTTACTACCTTTTATTTATAATTATTACCTGTAATAAACTTTTGCTTATTACTAATTATAATATTTTCTTTTATTTCTTACAGAGTTTATTTTTCTCTTTTTAATAGTATTTATTCTCTACTTTCTTTTCTTTTTAGGCCTGTTAATTATATACTTACTATACTTTATTAAGACTCTAAAATATTACATTACTTTTCTTTTTATTTTATATTTTAAGTAGAAGAGATTTACCACACTTTCTATACTTTTTTTATTAATAAATATCTTTTTTAAGCCTTGATTTTGCATTTTAAAAAGCATGTTTTTAATTATTAAAGTGTAAATTATTATAATAGGCTAGAGCTTAAAATAGTTAACTAAGATAATTATCTTAGCTTTAACTTTATACATAACTATATGACTTTAGTGACTTAGTAGAAGTAGCTATTAAGTCTCTATAGTATATATAGTTAACTCTTTATTAAATCCACTCTGTTATATCTAATTACTATTATTAGCCTGGATTCTTATATTTAGATTTAATTAACTCTATTTCTTACAAGAGGCTGAGAGGCCTCCGGTAGTATAATTAATTTTATAAAAAAGTAAAAGGCTTTTTAGTATTTAAAAGAGCTATCTAGTAGTATAGTAAGTATTAATAAACGCTAATAACTACTTAGTATCTACACTAATAGCCCGAGCGATGAATCTACTTGATATAGGATATAATAACAAATAAATTAGCCATAAACTACGCCGGTTACTTGCTTTATAAGGGTTAGAAGTCCCAGTTATTAAAATAGTAATAAGCTAAGTAGAGATTAAACTTAATAACTACTCTACTTAGCGTAATAAAGAAAAAGTTCTATTTTTAATAAATAGAGCCAGCAACAGCACCTCACTTAAGAAAATTATAAACATATTATAAGTAATATTTAAGAGATTAACTATACTAAAAGGTTATAATTCCCTATTAAGGCTATCCTTATAGGTTTTAGTGATAATATTAGTAACTCCTTTTATACTAACGCTATAACTAGTAATTAAACTAGTAATTAAACTATTTAATTTTTTTAAATTTCTTATGTTTAATAGCATATGGTCTCTTTACTCTATATTTAAGTATTAAGCTAAAGCCAAGTTATAATTTAACAGATACTATATAGATAGTAAGAAAAAACAAATAGACTATCTCTTTTAGTATTTAAAGGGATAAGTAGTATAAACTATTTTCTTATAGCTTTCTAATTAAAGAAATAATATCACCCTTAAAGCAATATAGGCGTTTATAGACTCCTAGTTTAAAGACTAGTACTAAAGGCAAAAGTCTCTAGATAAGCTATAAAGCATGAAATAGAAAAAGAAGTTAGTAAGAGAATATTATATAGAGTTTAATAAAAAGCTACTACTAGTAGAAAGTGATTAGCTAAATAAAAACGTAAAAAAGAGTATATTTACTTAGGGATTAAATAGAGAGCTCTAGAAGCACATTATAGCCCTTTTAGTAACACTAAGCTTTAAAAAGTACACTTAAAAAGTAATTCGTGTTAGTAATAACCTTATATAAATTATATTAAGAAACTATAGGACTGCTACGGTTATTTATATAATACTATTTATACTAATATTTAAACTAATAAATTAGGAAGTAATACTTACGTATATAGGGGTAGTAAAGCTACAGGATAATTAATCTAAAACACTTTAAATAAACTAAAAGAAATTTAACTAATATTATAAGTAAAATTTTTATTATTAATACAGTTCTCCCAGCTATATAAAGAATAAGTATAAATATATAAAAGTAAATTAATTACGCCTAGCTACTATAGTATTAGTAAAGACTAAATAAATAGACACTAATAAAAGAGATAAAAAAGATAGAGATAAAGGAGAAAAAAAAAAAGCGTTAGAAAAAAAATAGCCCTTACTTATAGTCATAAGTAAAGGCTTCTAGCTAAAATAGGTAAAATAATATTATAAAGAGAATAGCAGAAGTTCTAAAATATATATATAAATATAGACTTTATTACTATATACTTATTAATCAACCAGACGAATATCGCATACATAATGATTAATACTAGGTATTTATATTATAGTCTTATAAGCTCTGTTTTTATTGCTAAAGCTTATTTAGCACGTATTAACATAGCCTTATAAGGGATTATTAGAATACATAGAAAACCTAAAAGGGTTACTTAAGTTATATAAATTAACCTTAATATTAAAGAACATACTAAATAAGCCTATATATATGTTATTAATAACGTGTTTAGGTTTAATCTTATTTTAGGTAAGCCTTAAATAAACTAAAATAATATTATAATCACGCTAGTAAAGAAATCGTTCTATATTCATACTTTAAGAATAAGAGTTTATAGTAAGAAAGAGAAGAAACTGTGCTAGTAGAAGCTAATAGAGATTAATATAGCTACTTTTTCAATATAAATAGATAGATTAAAAAGAATAAATAAGATATATATTTTTATAGTATTATTAGTAAACATTTAAAAGGCTTTAATGCCTAAACTAAAGCTAGATCCTAGAATACTACTTCTTAAGGCCTATTAGAAGTATCTAAAGCTATTTTTAGAAAAGAAAGTAGACAAACTCCCACTGCTATAAGATCATGAAATAGACTATTATATTAAACTTAAAAAAATTAATAGAAAGGACCCTAAGGTCCTATAGGAACTACTATATAATATATTAAGAGAGAAACTACTAGTACTATAAAAAGAGTTAATACTGCTACTAGAGAAGAGCTTTATTTATATAAGTAACTTCCTAGCTATAGCTCTAATACTATTTATATATAAGTTTAGTAAAGACCTTTACTTTTACGTTAACTACTACGCGCTTAATAAGATTTTTAAAAAGAATAAATACTCTCTTTCTCTAATCTATAAAACACTTAGCTAGATTAGTAAGGTAAGATAGTATACTAAGCTCAACATTTTAATAGCCTTTTATAAAATTCGTATTATAAAAGGAGATAAATAGCTAACGGCCTTTCGTATAAAATTTAAACTCTTTAAATAGCTAGTTATACCTTTTAGACTAGCAGGAGCTTTTAGTATGTTTTAATAGTATATAAACTAAACCCTATAGAAATATCTTAATAAGTTCTATTTAGTCTTTCTTAATAACGTATTTATTTACTTTTTAGGCTTACTAAAAAAGTATTACTAGTAAATTAATCTAGTACTAGAAAAACTTAGCGCCGTAGGTTTATATCTAGATATTAAGAAATACAAATTCAAAACTAAAAGCATGAAATATCTAGAGTTTATTATTAAAATAGAGTAAGGAATTTAAATAGATCCTATTAAAATAAAAGTAATTACTAAGTAGTAGCCTCTAATAACTATAAAAGGAGTCAGAAGCTTTCTTAGATTTGTTAATTTCTATTATTAGTTTATTAAGTCTTTTTTAGAAATCGCCGCCCTACTTATAAGACTTATAAGTAATGTGCTGTTTTAATAGACTAATAAAAAGTAGACAGTATTTAACAAGCTAAAAGAGATCTTTATATTAGAACTAGTACTAGCCTAATTTAATTCTAATCATAAGATTATTTTAGAAGCTGACTTTTTAAATCACATAATTAAAGAAGTTCTTTCACAATACGGCGATAATAGCATGCTGTATTTATATATATACTTTTTAAAAAAGAATATACCTACAGAGTGTAATTACGAGATACATAATAAAAAACTCCTTATAATTATTCATTGCCTGAAGGCATGGGATGCTGAATTATAGTCTATTAAAAAGTTCTAGGTTATTACTAATCACAAGAACCTTAAGTACTTTATAAGGCCTTAAAAATTAAGCGAAAGATATACGCACTAGTAGTTATTCCTTAGCTAATATAATATAAAGATTTTGTGACGGTGCTGCTCGCTCTGCTCGCTGCAGGCCACATGATATCGTGACTGGCTACGCCAGCCACGACCTAGCGCAGAGCTCAGAGCATGGCTAGCTCGCGCTCAGGCCATGCACCGCCCTATTTAGAGGCGAGCCCCCTTTGTACCTCTTCTCTCCCCATCTTAGTGTAGCTGAAATAGAGCCAACTTATCCCGTCAACCTGCATCTATGCTACGACGCGTGAAGACCGAGCCCATCATCACATTACACTAAGATCCCTCTAACTCGGCCGGACGACGGCGACACAATATCGAGGTCAAACCGCGCGATCAATAAGAGCGTTTGATTCGTCAACAACCGCACCTAGAGGATCAATTACACGACTACGCCGAGTCGTTAGTTCGTTAACCATACGATCTCTACCGGAAAGCCCTACAGCGGTAGGCAATTGAAACCCTGAGCGATAGCCTGTATAAGCCCTGCGCGGCAGGCCTTGAGAGCGACTTAGCAGGTAACCGGAAGACCTACAGCGGTAGGCAACGTACCTATTAGATTAGAAGAGAGCTACGAGAGCTCTAGTGAACCCCCCCCCCCCCCCCCCCCCCCTCATCATCTTCTCCCTGCTAGAGAAACCGACCCCTGCGAGCACCACCAGCTCATCTTCTCCACGCCAGAGAAACCGACTCCTGTGAGCACTACCAGCTCGTCTTCTCCACGCCAGAGAATCAGCCAATCGCTTCACCCTGCTAGGGGCCAGAAGCTCTATACACATACAAGAACGGATAGGTTAGGACCATGGGAAAGCTCTCTACGCTAGAGATGAGGGTTGATCCCAAGGCAACAGCCACTGGCAACGACTACACGCCTATCCCTAAGTCGCTCAGGTGTGCCGCCACATACTACCCTGACAACATGATTGGAGAAGACTATACCATCAAGAAGCTCCGCATCCAGGCACGACACGACAAGAAACCCTTCGTGGCTACTACCAAGAGCACTACCTGGGGAACCGACACCTATGAGCCTCAGGAGATAGAGGTTACGCTTCCTACCCTAATGACCCTTGATCAAGCGATAATCGCTAGCGAGCTAGAGCGTAGCCATCTCAAAGTACTCACACATTACGACCATGCTAATACGCTAGGAAAAGCGCTTAACACGGCCGAAACTGAGCTTAACGAGGCTAGAGATGAGCTTACTGAGCTTCGTTAGCTACTAAATAACACGCTCAAGCGCGTAGCAGATTAAGAGAATAAGATTAAGACACTAAGGGTACAGACAAAGAAACCCACGCATAATATACACTCCTTTCTCTCTGTAAAGGCCAGCCTAGTGCTATCGTTGATACTAGTAAAGAAGACGCACTTCACAGCTCTGCTATAGACCCCTTAGAACTAGGCTAGCTATATAGCTATAGGACCTGACGATAGTTCTAATATAGAAAATCTTAGTAACTAAACTTCTTAAGTATTACTTTACGTACCAGCTACTCTACTAGCTATGCTTACTATAGGCAGCTATTAAGGTAATAGCTACTTAGCCTAATTCTCTAATCCACTAATACTTAAGGATAGTAAGGACGTTACTTTTAATTAATAAAGGGATGTCCTAGAGAATAAGGTACGCGCTAACTAAGACTAGTTTACTAAAGCTAATAAGTAAGCTATTTAAGAAAACATTATCTCTTATATATATATATGTACGGAGGGTTCTGTTAACTAGTACCTCTTAATACTTATATATATAGTAAGAGAGAGTAAGTAGCTAGTTAGCTACTAGTATATAATAAATTACCTAGAGAGAACGTATAGTAATTTATATAAGAGACTTAATACTTACTATAATTTCTAGAAGCTCTACCTTAGAGATCTTATTAATTTTATTATATTCTAAAGTAACTTTTTTTACCTAGCTTAAGAACACAGCCTGCTTATAGACTAATAGGTAAAAGAATTCTATAAAAAGCTTTTAAATACTTTATGTACACAAATAGGCATTTATTAATAGTAGTATTATAACTAGTATAATAAGTATATAAATTTAGCTTAAGACTTTACTAGAGAGCTGGCTCTCAGCGCTAGGAAAGCTATTAAGTAAATTAATAGAAAAACTAAAAAGACTTAGCTACTACTAATTTAGTAGTTTTACTTAAAAGTTAAGTGCTTAACTTATATAGTAGCTATTATTATTCTACTAATACCTATCTTTAAGCTAGCTAGTTACTATAATTATGGGAAACCTAGTTACTTTATAAAAAATTATTAATTACTTACTTAAGTTATAGCTAAAGTAATTAAGCTTATAGATACTAATAAAAAGCTCTATACGCCTTAAGACACTAGTAATAATAAGAAGTTTTAGTTTACTATAGAAGAACTATTAGGGAAAGACTTACCTTAAGGGAAGTCTTTTTTTTAAAGTTATCTCCTAAAGCTATTAATTAGTTTAACTTTTACTAATTACTATTTAGTAGACTGGCTTTTATCTTGCTTTATTATATCTCTACTAGTAAACTAGCTATTAAGCTAAGTAGCTTTTTTAATATTAGAGCTAGTAGTTTTATTCTAATACACCTAAAGTATATACGCGTTATTAAGAAAGGGCTTAAGATAAAAACTTACTAAATAAAATCTATCCCCCTAGCTAGCTATAATAATAGACTAAATAGATAAGTAAATAAGTACTTTTAGGTTAATCTAGTACTAGATAATTATTACTTATTAATTTATTTTATTTTCTATAACACTAGCTGCCACGACCTTATAATTAACTATAAACTATTTAAAGATATAGGTGTATTAATTAATTATAAGAAGTAAGTACTTAAATAGCTAGATAATAAGCTAATTAATTATAAGCATGATATTATTATTTTAATGTAAGATTTATTAATTAAAATTAATCCCTCACACTAAGCTAATACTGATTAATATAATAAGCTAATAAATATAGTAATTTTATAGCATATCTATAAGCTACTTTAGCGCTTGTTTTAACATATTATATATTAAAAAAATCTTAGGAAAATAGAAGAGTAGCTTTACCTATAATAGCAGCTAAAGCTAAATAAGTAAATCTTTTATTTTTAATTTATCTTATATAAAAACCTTTCTAAGGCAGGCCTTAAGATTAATACTATAAAAGCTATTATCTTTATAATTATTACGGACGGTAACAGTAAGGTAACTGTATCTAAAAAGCTAAAAAAACTAGTAATAATAGCTAATAAGGCTCTAGAATAGAAACGTATGTTTAAGCTAAAAAAAAAGAATTATAAGCATATATGGGACGCTTTAGCACAGGCTAAAGTACAAGTTAAAAAGTAAGAATAAAAATATAGAACTATACTAGTAGATTAGAAGTAGTTATGCACGTAACTAAGATAGAATCTTAGCAGATAAAATAGATAAGATAGATAAGAGACTTATTACTTTTATTTTTACTAGTAGTATTTAATATACGGCTAATAGATATATAATATATATATAAAGGGTTTTCTATAAATATAAGACATGGAACGGCTTAGGGGTATTTTAGATTCTTTATAATTACTTTAAAATTAAAATCTTCTCTCTAAGTTGAGACCTGACCTTAAGTGAAATAGTTTAATACTATCTTATTAAATCTATTATACATTTTTTTCCTACCTTGTGATAAGACTAAATTCTATTCTGTTAAATCTAGAGCTATCTATTCTAAATATAGAAAGAGCTAAGCATTTATTAAGTACTTAGTTAAAATAAGATTACTAATATAAAATATACTATTAAGTTAAGATAACTCATAACATTATAACTACCCTTTCAAAGTATAGGAGAGAATATTAGATTGATTTTAATAAACGAATTTCTAATTATGATTTATAACGACTTATTATAAGGATAAATAAGAACTTTACTTATTAAGTAATAGTAGCAGTAAAGAGAAAGTTATAGCAAAATCTTTATTTACTACTAAAAGTATATCAGAAGGAACTAAGAGCGCGTAGTAGATTATCTAGAAATAAAAAATAGCTATTATAAAATTATGTAATACTATAATCAGTATATGGTAACAAGTCAAAGCAGTAAAAAATAAGAGAAAAGAAATTATAAAAATCTAACTATCTTCTAAATTTAATAGGAACTAGGATGAACTCAAGACATTTATGGCTATAATAGACTTATACTATTAGTTTAATTAAGCTTTATTTATTATTAACTAAGATTAGATCTTAGCAGCTAGTATAAATATAATAGGAAAAGTCATAAAGTAATTTAAGCCACTTATAAAGAACTATCTAATAAAAGAAGATCTTAATCTAGGATTAGCAGGACTTATAAACTGTAATAACGATATTAGAAAAACCTTTAAAAATTATAAGAGCTTTAAAAAGGAATTAGTTATAGTCTTTAGTAAAATTAATAAAGAAATAGAGGTAATTTAAAAGCTCTAATAACTTAAGTAACAAATATCAGCAGCTAATTACACAGTAGAGTTTAAGTAAATCTAATTATAACTTAATTAGATAGATTAACTATTAGTTATAATATACTACACAGGACTAAAAGATAGAATTAAGGATAAAATTTCACAAAAAAAGTAACTTAGTATACTTCTAGAAATTATTAAATAAGTAGTGACCATTAACAACTATTAGTACTAAAGGGAATAAGAGAAGAAAAATAATACTAGGCCGGTAATCTATACACCACAAAGGAATAAAAGAAATACTTAAACTTATAATATAATAGAAATTAATTATATCTTAGTTAAGAACGTATAGATTAATAAAAAGAAATAAGATAAACGTATTAAGGAATGAATAAACCAATATACACGCAAGGCATACCTTAAATGCGGAAAATAGAGACATTTTATTAAAAAATATAAATAATAAATAGTAGATGTTAAATAGGCTTATATTTAGACTAAAGCACTAACAGAAATTAAAATTACTATAGTCTAAGTAAAACTAGCTAAGGATTAGATAACTAAAGAGACTATCACATAATAAATCTAAAAGGAATAATATTAGATTTATAGGAGCTATATATATCTTAAATAAGAATATAAAATACCATATTAGCAGGTTAAGAATCATTTAGCGGAATAAGCTAATAATATAATTACTACTATATAAGAAGCTGCTATTAGATAATACTAGGCTAGCTCTATAAAAGAAGCTAACTAATTCTATAAGATTATCTAATAAGAAGAAGGACCCTTTAAGAAAGAAGACCAAAAGTTCAGACAAAAACAGAATTAAGAGATAATAGAAGGTAAAGAGCTAATATCTATAACAATTAGATAGTAAGTAAGCTAAAGATATTACTAGATCTATAAATTAGAACACTATATAGGGGAATACTATATTACTAAATACTAAAAAGTTATTTTAGGAGATGGGATGCATAAGTGCTAATAAGTACTACAGATAGTAGATAATAAGTAGTATAGAAAACTTAGTAGGCAGAAATTAGCCATGTGGATAAATAAGATTTATAGATAAGAATTAATACTACTTATAGATTATGTAACCTACTACCACCCTGTAGAACACCTAGAACTAGGATAAAATTAGAATAAGAAACCTAATAAGGAATTTACTTTATTAATACTATAGATATAAAATAACAATACCGCTGAAAGATCTATGCAAAAGAAGTGCTAGATATATAGAAAAAAAACGTATATAAAATAAGAATATAAATAGACAGCGCATACTATATAAGTTAAAAAACTAATAATAAGATAAGTACTAAAATAGATAGTATAGAAATAGGAACTTAACACACAGCAGGAACTAATCTACACGGATTCTAAAAAAGAACTTTAGGATTTAAAGACGGAGAAATATAAGCAATTGGATTAGGATAAGTGCTAATTAGAATGCTAATATCACTAAGCTAAACACCACTAAAATAAATAATTAGCTACAGAATTACATGCTAAATTAATAATTAAAAAATGTTTCTTAAAATAGAAGTATTAAAATTATAGAGAAGAAGTAAAAAAAAAGCATAAAATACTATTATAAGAATAATATTAATTCTAATAATATTCTATTTACGGACCTAAAGAAGAAACACTAAGGAAATAACTGCCACTTAGGAGTTAATAACTAATAAAAAACTAGAAGACTAGTAAGTAATAACTATGCTATTAGAGAGTTAATTTAAGATTAAAATATAGAAGTTAGCACTTAACTATATACGACTTAGATAAAAACACGAAAATAAGTTATATATAAATATATATATTAACAGCTTTTAGACGTAAGCGCTCATAGATAGTAGGACTAGTAAAACACTTATATTAAATAAATAAATATAAAAATACCATATCTTGACCAGAGTTTTAGAGAAACCTGTAAGAGTAGTATGCATAGATAATAATCCAATAACATTTAAAAAAAGTCTAATTAATTTTGAAATAGAGAATATAACTATTAAGATAGCAGGTTACATGGATAACCGTTATATCAAGATTATAAATCTAGATAGTAAGGATTTTATACTAGGATGGAACTGGCTAGCATAATGGAATTTATTAATTAACTAAAAAACGAAGTTTATAGAAATTAGAAAGAACTACTACAGATAAATAAAGACTATAATATAAATAAAGAAAGTAATTTTTCATGATACCACGTTTATTATACCAGACGAATACTAGAAGGAATTTAGGAAATAGTTTATAGAAGAACAAGAAAACCAAATACCAGAACACAAGGATTAGAATTATAAGATTATACTTAAAGAAAAAGAAAAACCAAAACCAGCACTATTATATCAAATATCTATTAAATAATAAGAAGAGTTACGGCAATATCTGAATAACAATATTAAGAAAAAATATATATAAGAAAGTAAAAGTGAGGTTATATTACTAGTATTGTTTATACTAAAGAAAAATAAAAAACTACGACTCTACATGGACTATTAATAATTAAATGAAGTAATAATTAAGAATTACTATCTAATACCTTTGATATTAGAACTTATGTATAAACTTAGAGGGGCTAAATAGTTTAGTCTGTTTAATATTAAAAATAGATATTATTAAATATAAATAATAGACGGACACGAATGGCTGACAGCTTTTAAAATAAGTTATAAATTATATAAATATATAGTTATACCTATAGGACTTACTAACGCACCAGTAACATTCCAAGCTATTATTAATTATGTTCTAAAGAAATATCTAGATGTCTTTATACTAGTATATTTTAATAATATCTTAGTATACACGAATAGGACACTAGAAGAATATATTAAGTATATTAAGAAGATATTACGAAGGCTTAAGGAACATAACTTATATATATAAACAGGAAAATATATGTTCCACAGAAAGGAAATTAAGTTTCTAGAATATATTATATTTAGAAATGGGATAGTAATTAACTTAGATAAAGCTAAAAATATTCTATCATAGCTAATACTAATAAATACGAAAGAAGTTTATTCTTTTCTTAAATTTACGGGATTCTGTAGGTAATTTATTAAGAGCTATTTAAGAGTTACAGCACCCTTAACAGAATTACTTAAAAAAAATTAATAATTTAAGTAGACAAATAAAAAAGACACAGCTTTTATAAAGTTAAAACAGAGATTTAAAGAACCACTAATATTAAAAATGTTTAATTTAGGACTTTAAGTAGAGATATATATAGACGTATTAGATAAAGCTATAGGAGCTATCTTACTATAAATATAAGATAATAAATAGAAACACCTAATAGACTTTTTATCTCATAAACTTACGACTACTGAGTTAAACTATGATATTTATGATAAGAAATTATTAGCAATAGTTTAAGCATTTAAAAAATGGAAACATTACTTGGAAGGGGCTAAGTATTAGGTTATTATATATTCAGATCACAAAAATCTAATAGCATTTACAACAACAAAGAAATTGAATTAACGATAAGTTAGATAGTAAGAATTACTATTAACTTTCGATTTCTAAATACTTTATAAATTTGGAAAAGAAAATATAGTGGCTGACGTACTTAGTTAATAAGCAGACCATATAAGGAACATACCGGAAATATATAACATAATACTTAAGTAAAGATAAAACGGATTTTTAGGAAGCTTATAAATAGATGTCAAATTAGTAGTCATTATCAAAAACACTTAGGAAAAATAAATAAGAGAATTCAACAATAGACGATTACTCTAGAATCTGGATTAAGGAATAATTTATGTACCAGATAAATTACAAATAGAGCTAATTAAGAACTAATATTCAGCTAAAATATATAGATATTAGGGAGTTAAGAAGACTATAGAACGGATTAACAGACACTTCTAAATTCCAGGAATTTAGAGTAAGGTTAGGAATATTCTTTTAAAATATATTAAATATAAAAAGAATAAAGCATTAAGATATAAAGAGTACGGACTCATGTAACTAATACCTTCACTAAATAGACCATAAGAATTAGTTATAATGGACTTTATTATGGGAATACTGATAATTACTACCTTAATAGGTTAATAATATAACATGATACTGGTTATTATTAATAGACTAATAAAGTACGCTTACTTTAAACCAACCTATACGGAAATAAAAGCAGATAAACTGGCGTTATTACTAATTAAAATACTAATTACATAATACAGGATGCTACGAGAATTCATTACAGACTAAGATAAATTATTTATATTAATATTCTGGAAAATGTTTGTAAAATGGCTAGGGGCTGAATATCACCTCTCTACAGCATTTCACCCACAAATAGATAGACAAACAGAATAAACAAATTAGATATTAGAATAATACTTATGAATATATGTTAATGAACTATAGGATAACTAGATTAACTTACTACTAATAGCTAAGTTTATATATAACTCTGTAAAGTTATTAACAACAGGAAAATTACTATTCTATGCGAACTATAGTTATAAGTTAACGGCTTATTAAGAACTAAAGACACTAGACAAAATATTAGAGTCTATAAGAATAAAGGTTAAGAAACTATAATAACTTTATTAAGTAATCACGCAGAAAATCACTTATAAAGGTAATCTTAGTAAGAAAGTTAAAAATAAAACTAGGGTTAAAAGACCAACCTTTAAGAAGAAGAATAAAGTTTTCTTAAAAAAGAAAAATTTGGAAATAAAGAGACTATCAAGAAAACTAGATCACGTAAAATTAGGACTATTTAAGGTTAAATAATAAATAGAACCTGTAAATTACGAACTATAACTACCTAATAATACTAGAATTTATTTAGTTTTCTATATATCTAAATTAGAACCAGCACTATATAACGCTAAACTTTAAATAAAACTTAAACTTAAAGAAGATTATACTAAGTATAAAGTCTAGTAGATTTTAGACTATTAATAGTTTAGGCGTTAGTAGAAGTACCTGGTTAAATAAAAAAAATACAGACCTAAAGATAACACTTAGGAACTAATTAGGAACTTAAAGAATAGTTTAGAGCTAATTAACTAGTACTATTAAAGAAAGCAGTAAAAGCTTACTCTAAAGTGAAATCTAATAAGTAAAGAGAATAAAAAATATTTTATTTAAAACCTAAAAAAAAAGATAAAGCGACACTGGATGCTGTAAATAGTAGTATGCTAGATTAACTCTAACAGTTTTACTCTTTCTTTTTTATTATATAAACTTCGTTAATTAAGGTAAGCTTATGCTGGAATATTTTCTTTTCTTAAGAATCTATTTAGGCTAGCTGCTGGTGAAGGTGTAACTTATAGAAATAAGCAGCTACTATTTCCTTCTAAGCATAGCAAAGTTACTCCTATAATTTCTTCTTATTATAATTAAGATAGTTTTACTTAGATTATGTTATAATAAGATTATACTTTATGTTATGGTTAATACATTTGGAGTAACAGCTAAAAGCTAAATTTATTAGGCATTAAAAACCATTATTATAACAACAAGAACATGGTAACGGTATATAATAGGGTTTATTATAGATTTAAGAAGCTAAATAGTAAGCACGTATTAGAGATAACTCAGAACGTATTATTATTAAGATACTAGATAGAAAGAAAAAGAAGTTAAGGATTTTATAGTTTAGAGCACAGGCCAGAGGACCTGTTGCCTTTATACTATTTATAAAAGAAAAAAACTATCTTCCGAGACGAAGACTTAGAGGAAGGGGATAGTATTATAGATAGTAATAATAAAATAACTATACTTAAGGAGCTAAAGGAACTGGTAATAATAGCTAATAAGACTCTAGAATAGAAACGTATGTTTAAGCTAGAAAGAAAGAACTATAAGTATATACAGAATACTTTAGCATAAGCTAAAGTATAAGCTAAGAAGTAAGAATAGAAATATAGAACTATACTAGTAGATTAGAAGTAGTCACGCACGTAATTAGGATAAAATCTTAGTAGATAAAGCAGATGAGATAAATAAGAGACTTATTACTTTTATTTTTACTAGTAGTATTTAATATATAGCTAATAGGTATATAATATACGCATGAAGGGTTTTCTATAAATATGAGACATAAAACAGCTTAGGGGTATTTTAGATTCTTTATAGTTACTCTAAAATTAAGATCTTCTCTCTAAGTTAAGATCTAACCTTAAGTGAAATAGTTTAATACTATCTTATTAAATTTATTATATATTCTCTTTCTACCTTGTGATAAGACTAAACTCTATTCTGTTAAACCTAAGACTATCTGTTCTAAATATAGAAAGAGCTAAGTATTTATTAAGTACTTAATTAGAGTAAAATTACTAACGTAAAACGTACTATTAAATTAAGGCAACTTATAATAATAATATACGCACAGTAAAAGAAAACTGTGCTAAGATATACTAGTATTTATAAAATAGATAAGCTTATTTAGAACTGTAAAGATCTTATAAGAAAGCCTTTCTTCTAAGGCCCTAAAGACTTTTTAATAAAATCTTTACTAGAAGGGCCCTATTAATTAAATAAGAACCTTATAGAAGAAAAGAAACTTTAATAGCTTATTAAGTAGAAACTACTCTACTCTAGTTATACTAGCGTAACTTAGGTTTACTTTTTAAAAAAAAACTCAGATATACTGCCCCCACATTATAAAGATATTAATTATAATATTAAACTAATAGCTAAGAATATGCTGATATTAAGTTTATTATATAATATATCTCTTAAATAGCTATAGCTTATTAAGACCTATCTAAATAACTATCTTAGATAAGGGATTATCACTTATAGTGATGCTTTATATATTTTCTTAGTACTATTTACTAAAAAGCCTAGAAAAGAGTAGCACTTTTATGTTGATTACTATAAACTTAATACTATTATAAAAAAAGACGCTTATTTAATTTTATTAATTTAGAAAACCCTTGCCTGCCTAGCATGTGCAAGAGTATTTACCAAGTTTAACATATAATAAACCTTTTATTATATATATCTAAATAAAGATATAGAGGACCTAATTATGTTTTGTATTTAGTATAGAAATTATAAGTATTATATACTATTATTTAGTCTCTGTAATAGCCTTACTATATTCTAGTGCTATATTAATAAAATACTTTATAACCTACTAAATAACTTTTATACTACTTATTTTAATAATATCTTAATTTACTTTAAAGACTTACTATAGTATGAGGAGTATGTTACTTAGGTACTAAGACATCTCTAAAATATAAGCCTTTAAATAGATATTAAGAAGAGTGAGTTTACTATTATTAAAATAAAGTTCCTAGGCCTTATTATTAGCACAGAAGGGATTTAAAAGGACTTTAAGAAAATTACTACTATATAAGAATAGCTAGTACCTACGTTAGTTAAAAGCCTATAATTTTTTCTAAAATTCTATAATTTCTACAGAGCTTTCCTAAAAGACTATGGATATATTATTTAATTGCTTACTAAGCTGCTTAAGAAGGGTATATAGTATGCCTTTAGTAAACATAAGCTAATAGTCTTCTAGTAAGCTAAAAATTTAATACTATTAGATAATATTTTAGTTTACTACTCACCCTACCGCCAGATGCGTATGGAGATAGATATAAGTAATAAAGTTATTATAAGAGTATTATTATAGCTTTAAGAGGATAGCTTCTAGCGACCTATAGTTTTTTACTTTAAGACTATAAGCAAGCCTTAAATAAACTATAATATATATAATAAAAAGATATTAGTTATAATTTATGGCCTTTAAGAATAGCGCTTGTAGCTTATAGACTTATAGACTATAGAGTTATTTAGTACTTTAACTAACTACTATACGCTAGAGTACTTCTCTATAAAGTAAAAGCTTACTCTCTACTAAATACACTAGGTAATAAGTATAGTAGATTATTATCTAACGCTTATTTATTATTTTAGTATAGTTAATATAATAGCTAACACGCTCTCGCGTAAGTAAGAGAAACTAAAGATTTAAAAAAATAAGAATAAAGCAGCTTAAACACATGTCTTTCTTTTAGTAGAGTAAATTAATATTAGCTTTATTAAGACTATAAGTAATAACCTAGCTGTGCTGTTAGCAAGAGGCATGCTAGCTACTAATATAATTAAAGTAACTACTATTAATACTTTTATAACCTTACCGTCTCTAAATAACCCTTACTTACTAATTAATTGTATTATTAAGGTGAATTGTAGTTATGAGAGTTTATAGCTATTCTAAGAATACACCCTCTCTAGTAACTATCTAGTATAAAAACTTAACTAAGGCCTTCTTATATACTATAATAAGCTAGTAGTTTCTACTATACACTTTTTAAGAACTTACTTTATTTAAGTTATTTATACTACTTAGGTGACTGCTTATTTAAGTAAAAGAAAAATAAATAAGCTACTTTACAACTGCTACTACTAGAGTTATATAAATAAAAATATAGACGACTATATAGCTATATATAAAGCTTATAGATAGAGCTATATATCTTATAATAAGACCTTAAGCTTACTTAAATCACTACTAATTCTTAAGCGAGTATAATAAGATATCTCTATAGACTTTAAGTCCTTTTTTCTAGATAAGAAAGAATATAACTATACTTTTATTATTATGGACTGGCTAAGTAAGCACTACTTCTTACTATCTTATCATAAAACCACTATAGCTGCTTAGGTAGCTGATATGTACTATTACTATATTTAGTAAGTATTTAGCTTACTTAGGTTAATAGTCTCTAATTATAATCCTTAGTTTATCTTAGCATTTATAAATAAGCTATACTGACTAATAGGAATTAAGTAAAAGCTCTTAACGCCGTATTATCTCTAAACTAATAGAAATACTAAGGTTTTAAACTAGTACATTAACTAGTGCCTACGCTTATTTGTTAATTATTATTAGAATAACTAGTTAAACCTACTGCCCTATATAGACTAGGCTTAAGTAATTCTATTATATAAGACTATAAACTTATTATTCTATTAAATTGAGTTTAGCTACTAGCTAATTTATTACTAGGACTAGAAGGAACGTATGAAGGTATCTACTATAGTTTATAAATAGATATTACGTAAGGAAGCGTAGAGCTACGCTAAAGCTTACTATAATATAATAAAGCTAGCTATAGAGATAGCTTAATAAGAGATTACTTAAATATAAGAGTAATAAACTTAATAGGCTAATAAAAAGCACCGTAAGCTAGACTTTTCTATAGGAGATAAGATATACGTTATATTTAAAAACTTTACTACTAATTAATCTAGCCAGAAGCTAGACCAGCAGATATACGGACTTTATTCTATTATAGGTATAAAGGAATATTTCTATTACCTTAAGTTACTACCATACATGTATATACTTGATGTCTTTTATATAGACTATTTATAAAAGGCTTTTACTTACTTACTATCTAGCTAAATTAAACTTAAGGAACTGTCTATTGAGGTTAATAGGTATCTTAAGTAATTAGTATAGGAAATTCTTAATAGCTGCCTATTCTATAGCTGACTATAGTATAAAGTATTCTAGCTAGCTTATAACTTAGATTTTGCCTAATATAACGCCTAAGGCTTTATAAGCGCTTTATATAAGGTAAGAGATTATTATAAGGCTTATCTAGAGAAGGCAGAACTACTAGCATGACTAGACATCTAGTTAAAAGCATATAAAGTAAAGAAAGATCTAGAAATAATAGAGGAGAATAATAAAGCAGCTTTAAAAATAAGAGTAGTATAGAAATTAGTAAGGAGAAGACTATAACCTAAAGACTTAAAAATAAGCTTCTCTTAAAAAGGGGGTAATATAACAGTACTACTTACTCTACTTACTATAAGCTATATAATATTATAACTAGCTATGCTAGCTATAACCTAGCATAGAGCTTAGAGTATAGCTAGCTTATACTTAAGCTATATACTACTCTATTTAGAAGTAAGCCCTCTTTATACCTCTTCTCTCCCTATTTTAGTGTAGCTAAAATAGAGCTAACTTATCTTATTAACCTATATTTATACTACAATATGTGAAGACTAAGCCTGTTATTATAAATTTAATATAAGCTAGAGAAAGAAAATGTATAAGCTAATACACTATTAAGACACGAATAGAATCATCTAAGTAGAGAAAATAATAAAAGGCTAAAAAGCTATATAATTTAGCTACTAAAGCTAGTAGTTATATATTAAAAAAAAGAGCTTAAATTAAATAATGATAGGCAAGTAGTATAGGCTTTTTCTACTTAAATTAGTCTTTTAATAATTATAGGAGATAGTATAACTAAAGCCTAGAAGTCTCGTGCCTAAAAGTCTTGTAATAAGTTTAAATAAAGATAGCATAATATAGCACTAGATAATAAAGTATATATAAGAGTAGTATAAGCTTTTTGTAATTAGAAGTAAAGATTTTCTTTAGAGCTTAAACTAAAAGTTTCTCTAGCTAAGTACACGATTAACAAAAATAGAATTCTTTATTATTAGAATAAGAAGTAGGTGCCTGACTTAGAGCTATTAAGAATATTAATTATTTACTAAATTTATTTATTATAAGTAATAGGATACCCAGGACAGTAGAGCATCTATTTAATATTAATAAGAGATTATTTTTAGCTAGGGATGTTAAACTATATATAGCGTTATATTTAAAACTATAATGTCTATAGCTATATAAAGTTATAAAGAGATTATTAGTAAAAGCTGTTACACTTATTATCTATTTCTAATTATATTTAGAAAGAGATTTTAATAGATTTTGTAATTAGATTACTAGAAAGTAATAGCTGTATAGTCTTATTAGTAATTATTAATAGACTAAGTAAGAACATAACTCTCTACTCTCTTCTAAACATAGATATTAAAACAGTAATATAGGCTTTTATTTATAAGATTATTGCTTACTATTAGATTTCTAATACTATAGTATCTAATTATAGCAGCTAATTTATCAGTGAGTTCTAGACTAAGCTTTATAAAATTCTATAAATTAAAAGGCGATTATTAACAGCGTTCTATCCGCAAACAGATAGTTTAATAAAAAGAATAAATAGTATAGTTAAGGCCTATTTTTAAGTGTTTATTATGTAGGACTAAGTAAACTAGGCGAAGCTCTACCTAATAGCTAAAATTACAGTAAAAAGAAGAAATATTATTTTAATAGGAATAAGCCTGTTTTTTCTCTAGCACGGATATAATATAGAACTGCTGTAAGTAGATATTAGAACTAGATATAATATAATAGCTTAAGACCTAAAAGCTAGCACTAGAGAAATTATAGAAAAGCTAAAGAAGTATATTAACTTAGCACAAGTAACTATAGCTAAGGCATAATAAAAGTAAAAAAAATAAGTAAACTAATATCAGGATAAAGCCTTATAACTACGTGTTAGAAATAAGATATAGCTAAAGCTTAGTAACTAACTCTTTATTAGATAAAGAAATAAAAAGCTAGACTAAAAGAATACTAAATATACTATAGAAAATATAATTAGTTTACACGCTATAAAGCTAAATACGCCTCTAAAGCTAAACCTAACGTTTTATATAGATAGACTATAGCTAGTAAGTAATAACCTATTACTAAGCCAGCCTATAAATAACTTTTAGCTATTATTAATCTAAATAAATAACTATAAAGAGCACGTAGTATAGGATATTATTGCTAAAGTATAAATAAAATAAGGGCGAGGCTACTAGCTATAGTATAAAATAAAGTAAAAAAACTATATATTAATAACTATAGAGCTAGTAAGCTAGCTAGAAGATATAATAGTATTAGACTATTAGAAGAAGTATATAATGTCTCTATAAAAAGGCAGATATAAACTCCTGCTAATAAATTACTAATAAGAGCTTTAGAAGAAGCTATAGTAAATAGAACTTAAGATAAGCTTATAAGGGCCTCTGGGTAAACAGTTCACCAAAAAGCCCCTACCTAGTCTATAAGAAAGAGAGTAATGTAATAGGCTAGAGTCTAGAATAGTTAACTAAAATAGTTATCTTAGCTTTAACTCTATGCATAACCATGTAACTTTAGTAACTTAGTAGGAGTAGCTATTAAGTCTCTATAGTATATATAGTTAACTTTTTATTAAATTCACTCTATTACACTTAATTGCCATCATTGGCCTGGATCCTTATAATTATATTATTAAGCTATTTAACTTTTTTATTATAAATATTATTAATAACTTAGTATAATAGCTTCTTAATATAGTACTAATTTTTAGTTTTAAGTATAAAATTAATAAATAAGCTTAATAAAGGCCTTAAAATATTTAAATTACTAAACTTTTTAATAACACGTATTAAATTGAAAGGATGTAAACTAGTGTTTTTAAAGCTAAAGAGAATATTTTTCTTAGTAAAAGTATACTTATATACTACCTAGAAGAAGCAGAAAAAGTCTCTTTTAGTTATATTAAAGAATTTCTAATACTTGTTTATAAACACTTCAAGTTCTACTATGTAAGCTGTTAAGAAAGATTTAAAAAAACAAATATCTAAAGGCTATAGTATATATATCAAATAAGGTAGATATATTACTAGTAAAATCTTATTTTTATTATAGTATTTAATAAATCGCATATTTACGTAAGATTTATGGCTGTTGAGAATAAAAAGCCTATACTACTTTTATATCTTCTCTTTAGTCTTCTAATTAAACACTTAGGTAAGCTATGTATAGCCTATATTCTTATTAGTCTACCTACTAGGAGATGAGGTGAAGTAACACTTATAAAGCAAAGAATTAAAATTCTGTAACTAAGTGTCTTATATGTTCCTAGAGACAGTCTAATATATAAGGCTTAGCATAAGAGAGGTCTCATTAGCGTATATACATGTAATATGTATAATCTACTTATAATTACTATCCTGAATTATCTTTTTTACCCCCCCTTCCTTATACTGTTGTTTTGAGAAGATTCTTTTCATTCTAATAAGCACCCCAATGAGGAAGCCTTTCTTATCTATATTATACATAAGCTATAGATTTACATTATACTGAGCAATCTTTCTTTCTAATAGATCGAAATATAAGGTGTATTTAAACGCTGAATTAGCCATCTTACATTTCTTATCTATCCTATTAGTTCACTTTGAGAAAATTGAGTAATCGTGTCTCTTTAAAAAGCGCCCAGGCTAGTGTTTTCCTACTAGATGCCCACATATTTCCTTTGCGAAATTTTGCAACATATGGTGTGTAGGAGGTAGCCCTCGTTTGCAGAGATCGTCGATATATTGTAGAAGTGATTTCTCTTGCTGATTGTTGAGATGTTGCTGGTTTTCGTGCTCTTCTTCACGAGAGCGTTGCACACCGCGAAAACGTTTCGAGAGTGTTGATCAGTCGCAGCCATATTTGTTCGCTGTCGCAGTAAAATTAACTTTTTCTCCAGGTTCCAAGGATTTTAATTCATCCAGCGCGAGCTCGAGAGGGCTCATTTTAGTGAAGATAGGATTATGTCAAAAATTTGGTGTCAGAGGTTTTGCTGAGCCGCCGCTGAGCCGAGCGGCGCGCCCAGGCCGCTCGGCTCAGCGGCGGCTCAGCAAAACCTCTGACACCAAACAGTTCTACTGTGCCTCATCGGGCAGGGTTCCCGTGCGTATATCTAACCACCTGTAGTCAAGCGTCTGATGGCTGCGCTGGGGAACTTTGTACCTGCAGCCTTGCAGAAGTAACTAAGCGCGCTTGACGCTTCCCCTTGGGCGAAAGGTCAACACAGCGACAATCGCCTCCGGGGTTACGGCAGAAGACGAAGGCCAGACCATTAATTATGAGCGTCATTGACACTACTATTCATGATACTGTCGTAGACGCATAGTTGGTACTTTATTAGAATGCAAGACATTTATTATTGCACCTTCAACATTTGACTGCAGTTCCTCATACAAGGCTGCCAGCGCATTCTGTGATATTAATCGAGATGGATGGCCATTTGTAATGACACTTGCTTCCACCGCGACAACGTGCTTCAGCAGCTCCAGCGCCTTGCCCACCTGTCCGTCTGCTTCGATGCCAATGCGAGCGCGTGTTGCGACGCCAGTCGAGAAGGGTGCTCTTCCGCCAACACCTCCTCTCTTACTGTAACGACGTGCTGCAGCTGCTCCACTGCCTTGCCCATATGTGAGTTGCTTGATATCCAAAGCTCTAGTGCCTGACGTAGTAGTTTAGGGGCGGTTCAGGGGCAGTGACTACGATATACAAACGATTGAGATCAGCATCATTGACTTCACCGATTTTTGGAAAGCCACCATTAGAACAGATAAAGAAGCGGAAGTGTCGGATTCATAGTACTAAGCTAATGAGCAAAGACATTTGAATGAAGACTAGGATTCCGTAGCCGTGAGGGATCGTAGAGTGAGAGTTGGCAGAACTTAGCTTCACAGAGCCAGAATATTTCAATGAGAAAGACTGCTCCGTGTACGCAATGAGTGCTCCTGGCAGGCTCATGTTGTCTGCAATATCAAAGGATAAGCGAGCAGATGATGTTGGGTTGTCGATACGGCGCAGAATTAGCGGAGCCGCTGCTTGATGGAATTCTAGACACTTACAGGCCATATGAATCACCGTATTGGTTAACCACCTCTGCTCGAACCACTGTGGTTCCTGGAATATCCAAATTCAAGTCATAGTGACCAGCTTTAAGCGCTCCCACGTCGGTGGCAACGTATGTAAGAGACCCATCTCCGTTGGGGTCCATCAAAGTTCCGTTCGAGCCTGAGATGCTGCTGTTGCTTGCTCTTCTGTCTAGCATGTTGACCACCGGCCCGACATTGCGGCGAGCTGGGAAGTTGAACCGGTCACATCCACCTTCGAGACGAACCAGGAACTTGTCCCCAGCCTTGAGACCGCAGACTCTCGCAAAGCCGCCGAGGATCGGGCCTTGGGTTCGAGAGTTCTGCCACGCTGGAACACAGACTTGGGTGGCAAGGCCGCCGCCTTCACTTGTCATTGCTACAATCCGTAAGTTTCTCCATATCCAAGGCTTACTAGCGACATACCGGGTGGATATTCATCACACTCCATTTGTATACCGCGCTTCTTAGTCTCCTCTACTTTTAATTAGAATTTAGCAATGGCATGTGGGGAAATACTGACCAGTGCAGAAGCCTTGGGGACAGACCATACTCCTTCTCTCTTGCACCCGTGGGTTGTTCCTCGTGGGCCCATCATACGTGAGGATATCTTCGCCCTTGGATAGGTCAGTGTATATCTGGCCGCGACCCTGAATGCCCGACTTCTGGCGCTTCAGCCATCCATCCATGCCCGCGCACATACTTTCCAGGAGCTGATCCGTCTGCCCGGGAACGTTCTTGATCTCGATGATAGGCAGCTCCTGCTTGGTAGCGACATGGCAAACTTTGATGCAATCCGTTGGGAACGGATATCGCTGGCTTGCGCGCTTTTCGAGGCTGAGATGGCCAGGCTCTGGAAGTGTAGAAGGATATCGCTTGATCGCGCCTGAAGTCGCACAAGAAGATATCGTTTTGGTGCTATAAGAGATGGAGGTTGACATCGAAGTGCTTATACTAAAGCTTATACTAGTACTTGTGCTGATGCTAGTACTCGTACTTGTCCTTTTGGTGCTGCTCGAGCAGTACCCACTAATGGCTGCACAAGTCGAGCCTTTGGGACAGCCTGTACTGTATCAGCTCTCGTCATATCAAAAATACCGGTAGACTCACAGCCACTAGAGCACTTCACCTCATCAGGGTAACAACACGCCTCCGCAGGTGTATTGCATTCAAAACCAGGTTTACAAGCATAAGTCCCGCAACAAACAGCACCAGACTCTCTACACATCGTCCCTCCGCACGTCTCCGCATTCGATGGGCAGCACTGCCCCAGGCTGAGCTGGCAATTATCGCCTCTGTCGCAGCAACGCGTACTTCCGCAGCAGGTCTGAGTGCTCAGACAGCATGTCGATGCGGAACAGCTTGGACCGCCGGGATCGGGACATTCCAGCTGCTGTCGGAGGAATAGTCTCGGGATTGACTCGACTCCTTGAAGATTGGAGCGGCGCTGGAACGAAGGTGCAGAGTTATAGTTTGAGGATAGATCCGGGGCTTGACCACCTGCTGTACGGACTGGAAAGTGTCCTGACATTGTTGGGCTGGGATTTGGATTTGCGCTGGCCAAGGGGAGTACCAGAAGGTGTACCACAAATAAAGCGCCTCTCCAGCATATCATCATTGTCGACTTTTACCTGTCCGAGGACTGTTCATGAGGTTCTGGGAGGCGGGTGTTGGTGCCTGTTGATCCACACATTGCGGTCAGCCTGGTGGCTCGTTCCTCCACGATGGATTTGACCGAGAGAGGTTAGACTACCAAGGCCACAAGTTCTGCTTCACGTGATAAAGTAATAATTTACCGTAAGGTAGTCCACAACCGAACCAGTCACACAACCGAACCAGTCAGCCGTGCCAAGACCATCACCAAGCACTCAACACCCTCTCTCTACACGAACAGTATGCCACGAAAAGCGAACAAACAGGCTCATGAAAGACAAGGAAGGCTCCTTATAGCCATGGACGCGTATAAAAAAGGCCAATTTCCTAGTATCAGGGCTGCTGCGCGTATGGTTCGCGTGAATCATGATACCCTATAATATCGCCTTAATGGTCGGCAACCACGCGACGCAATCCTCGCAAACGGTCGAAACCTCAATAACGACGAAGAGCAGACGCTTACTGAGTGGATATTGGATCTTGCCTCTTGTGGTTACCCTTCTCGCAAGCGAATTGTGGAGGACATAGCTAATATATTGCGGCGCCTCTAAGGCAAGAAGCCAGTAGGTAAAAACTGGATAAATAATTACGTTTCACGCACTCCGGAAGTGAAGCTTGCATAAAGGCAAAAGTACGATTACCAGCAAGCAAAACAGGAAGATCCTGAGGTGATTAGTAAGCATTTTCGACTCTTTAAGAACGTGGTAAATAAGCACGACATTTGGGATGATAATATCTACAACATGGACGAGATAGGCTTTATAAGGGGCGATATTAGAACTACTAAAGTTATTACAGTTATTAATAATCTCAAGTACCATATTTAGCCTGGTAATTGTAGCTAGATGACTGTAATTAAGTAGTTATACTTTTTTAATTATATAATTTATACTTTTAAAGTATACTTAATATACTACTAAAACTACTTTTTATTTACTAACTTTTTTTTCTTTAATAGTAGTATTATATTAGTTATGTTTTCTACTATTTACTTATAAAGTAAAAAACTACAAAAAGCTAAATTAAAGATTTATTTTATTAATAAAACTTTTTTATTATAATTAAAATTATAGCTATTTATAAAAGTTTTTGTTTAGTATATACATCTATTTATATAATATTTAAAAGTATTTTTATTTATGTAATAAATACGTAATACTTAGTAAGTATTAAAAATTTATCTTTTTTTAATATATTAATAGCTAAAAAAAGTTTTTTTTCTCTTTAAGTAAAATTATAGTATTTTAAAAGTATAGTATTAATATAAAAAAATTATATTAAATATTTAGTAATAATTTAATATATACTAATAATTTAGTAATTTTTTTAGTTTAGTAACTAAATATGTTATAGTAAATTTCTTTATTTATATTTTATAAGTAATAAACTTTAATAAGTTTAATAAGTTTTTATTAGTTTTTATTATATTTATTATACTTATAACTATATATATAAAATATTATTATGATAGGCTGGCTCTGCCTGGTCTCTAAATATTACATACTATTATACCTTCTAGTTTTATAAAATAATAACTTTACTTTAAGCGGTAGCTTAATTGTTTTCTTTTTCTTTTTTTAGTTTAGTTTTTTATTAAATATAGTCTATTTAGTATTATATATGCTAGGCCTGTGATAGTAGGCTAAGCTTTTTTTTCTTTTCTTTTTAATTTATAACTTCTATAGCTTACGTAATAGGGCGCTGCTAAGTAAAGACTATAAATACTTAATATTATCTTATAAAAAAGCTAATAAGCTATTATAAGCTGTATAAAAACACCTAGAATCTAAAAGATTATTTAAGAAATTATAAATAATATGTCTTAGGAGAATGACGCTAGTAGAGCTTTAATACTATTTAATATATTAAACTAGTTTTTTAAACTTACTTTTAATACTAGTACTTTTTAATATATCATCACGGAAGCTATTACCGCCTATGAAGTATAAAAGTTTTTTAAGCTAGATATTTTATATATAGATTAGGCTATAAAGAAAGCTTTAGTAATATTAATATCCTAAGTCTAAACTTCTCCTATACTAATTCCTAAAGGTGGTATTATTTTATAGTAATTTAAAATACTAGATAAATAACATACTCTCTTACTACTTAACACTTTTAAAGAAAATAAGGAGATATATAATGCTTAGTACTTAGCAGCATATAATAAGCTCTTTATAAATAAATTTAAGATTAATAATAAAAAGAATAATAAGTAATATATTTTTACCTCTCTTAAGAGTAAAGCTATATAAATACTAGTTTACTAGTTAGAAAATTAGTATACCTATAGAAAAACTATTACCCTTAATAATATATTTACTAAGTTAGATTACTATTATAAAGATAACTTTAGTATTAAATAAGTAAAAAATAACTTTAAGAAGCTTTAGATAATATCTAGTATAAAGTATCTTATTTTCCGCTAATAATATAAAGAATTAGCTTTTAAGTGTAATGTATTATATAATTACTTACTATATTTACTTACTAAGCACTTTATTAAATGCTTAAGTCTTTAGCTATATAATCTTAAAATTAACTCTATTACTAATAACCTACTAAAAATATTAAAGAATGTTATAGATATATTTAATAATATTAATATACAACTTCAGGCATAACTAACTGTATTAAATTCTTATAGTTATGTTTTTACTAATAATGTTATTTTACAGACTCTTTAATAAACTACTGTCTAGATATTATAAACTATTTATATAAGCAATAGTGCTACTTTAATTATCTTAAAAAATAATTTTATAAACTAGACTTATATAAACTAGATTAGTAAGTGCTACTCCTAGAAAAATAATTATTATCTAAAAAATTTATTTATTACTAAATAAGAGATTAAGGCACGTTATTATAATTATACTTATTTTATATATAGAGGTACCTATTATAGCTACTAGTATATAATAAAATTTAATTACTATAATTTTTTTTCTCTTTGTATATGAGTTAATGCTGTTGATGGTAGTATAATAATATAAACTTATTATACTAATATTAGAACTTCTCTAGAATCTTATAAATAAGAAATTACTAAGAATTAGCTAAAAATCCTATTTTAGAAGGAAGTTAGTACTTAAAGCCATATTATAAAAAAGTATACATAGCGGTAAAAGTAGATTTTAATAAATTTAATATAAATAAAGTACACTTCTTTATTACTGTATTTATTAATAAAGTTTATATAATAAAAGTCTATATTAATAGAGACTACTGTTCTTATAGCTTAATTAATTATAAAATAGCTTATTATATATAACTAAATCTTCTTCCACTTAATCGCATGATAGAAATCATGGGATTTAAAGATCCTAAACCTACGAATATTATAAGTAAAGTTATTATTATTTAGAATCTAAATATTACTAGAAGTTATCTATTATAGTAATATATATTTCTTTATATAGTTAACTATCTTAATAGTAAGCATAAAATCCTTTTTAGGAGACCTTAGTTAAAATATAAAGATACTATAATTAATTCTTATATAGATATTATAACAATCCGCTGTACTAGAGTTACAGTTAAGAATATTAATATCTTTAAGAAATAATATAAAGCTATTACTATCTTTATTATGTTATATAGTTATAAGTTTTAAAAAAAGTATACTTATATCTTTACTATAAGCCTTACTGATATTAAGAAAGCTTTAAGAATTAAAAAGCTTATAAACTTTTATATAAAGCTATTAGAGATATATTAAGATTTATTAAAGATATTTAATTAAGCATAGGTAGACATCTTACTATTTTTTTTAAAAACCTAGTATTAATTATTCTATTAAGCTTATTAAGAATAAGAATAGTATTAAACTATAAGTATCTTAAAAACCTCTTTATAATATATTCTAAGATAAACTTCTTATTCTATGGAAAACTTTTATGGAATACCTTAATAAGAAATTTATTTATACTAGTAACTTACTAGCTGCTGTGCCTATACTTTTTATATAAAAGCTTAGAAAAAGTCTTTATTTCTATATAAATTATTAGAAGCTTAATTAGATCACTTAAAAAAACTAATATCCCTTATTATTAATTCATAAAACCTTAAATAATATCTGTAAGGCGAAGTAGTTTATGAAACTTAATATTATTACTATATTTAATAAACTTTAAATTACTAAAGGGGATAAATAGTTAACTGCGTTTTATATATAATATAGGCTATTTAAATAGCTTATAATACCCTTTAGGTTAGCTAATACTCTAAGTATATTTTAATATTATATTAACTAAGCTCTTTAAGAGTTCCTTAACGACTTTATTTCTGCCTCTATAAATAATATATTAATATATACTAATAGTATACTAAAAGAGTATTAGGTTTATGTTTATAAGGTTTTTAAGAAACTAAAGTCTACTAGCTTATAGCTTAATATTAAAAAGTATAAGTTCTATATTAAGTTTATATAATATCTTAGCTTTATTATTAAAGCCGATAAGGGAATTTATATAGATCTTAAGAAAATTAAGACTATTATAGAATAAAAGAAACTTATAACTATTAAGGGCGTATAAAGTTTTATTAGGTTTACTAACTTTTATTAGTATTTTATTAATAATTTCTTTAGTATCACAGCGCTGCTGACGCGCCTGATTATAAAAAAAAACTTTAGTCTATTTATTCTAAATAAGCAAGCTAAGAAGGCTTTTTATATTTTAAAAACTATATTTATAATAGCTTTAGTTTTTATATAATTTAATCTATTAAGATACACCGTCCTGAAATGTGATACTTCTAACTAAAAAACTAACTATATATTAATCTAGTATAATAAAAATAGTATAAAGTATTTTATAGTTTTCTTCTTAAAAAAGTTCTCTCTAGTAGAATGTAATTATAATATTTATAATAAGAAGCTACTTATAATTATCTTAGGACTTATGGAATAGAAGCCGGAACTAATTAGACTAGAAACCTTTATAATTCTTATAGACTATAAGAATTTAGAGTATTTCTTAAAGTAATACTGTTTTAACCTATGTTAGTTTTAATAGTATTTTAAGCTATTATATTTTAACTATTAGCTTGAGTATTGTCTTAGGAAATATATAGATATATTTAATATTTTATCTTAAAGAGAGTAGAATATACCATATGTGTGATGACAGGCTCAGTCTTCACGCGTCATTGCATGGATGCAGGTTGACGGGATAAGTTGGCTCTATTTCAGCTACACTAAGATGAGGAGAGAAGAGGTACAAAGGGGGCTCGCCCCTAAATAGGGCGGTGCATGGCCTAAGCGCGAGCTAGCCATGCTTCAAGCTCTACGCTAGGTCGTGGCTAGCGTAGCCAGTCGCAATATCATGTAGCCTACAGCAAGCAGAGCAAGCAGCACCGTCACATTACCCCCCCTCTAAGGGAGGCTCGTCCCCGAGTCTCTAGGTTACAGTCTCCTCCTTACTGGTCTCTGTACCACTCTTGTCTTTGAAGCCGCCTTGTTGTTCTCCTCTGTTATGTCCAGGCCCTCCTCTGCTTCGTACGCTTTCAACCAGGCGTCTAGTCGTGCCGGCAGTCCTGCTTTCTCTGGATAGGCCTCGTGGTAGTCTCTTACCTTATATAGGGCGCCTATAAAGCCTCGGGCGTTGTACCAGGTAGGATCTAGGTCATAAGCTAGCCAGAATACTTTGTACTGTAGTCAGCCATGGAATAGGCGGCTATCAAGGATTTCCTGCACTGGCCACTCAGGATGCCCGTTGATCTCAATAGGCAGTTCCTCAGGTTCAATTTGGCCAGACAGTAGGCGAGTAGAAGCCTTCCGTAGGCGGTCTGCGTGAAAGACGTCAAGCATACGCATGTGCGACGGCAGCTTAAGGCGATAGGAGTATCCCTTCATGCCTATAATAGAATAAAGTCCGTACATCTGCTGGTCAAGCTTCTGGCTAGATCAACTAGTGGTGAAGCCCTTAGATATAACGTATACCTTATCTCCTGTAGAGAAGTCTAGCTCACGGCGCTTCTTATTAGCCTGTCGAGCCTATCGCTCTTATGCTTAAGCAATCCCTTATTGAGCTATCTCTATAACTAGCTTTACCACATTATAGCGAGCTTTAGCGTAGCTCTGCGCTTCCTCACGTGACATCTATTCACAGACTATAGTAGATGCCTTCGTACGTTCCTCCCAGTCCCAGTGATAGATTAGCTAGTGACCAAACTCAATTTAATAGGGTGATAAGCCTATAGTCTCATACGGTAGAATTACTTGAGCCCAGTCCATACAGGGCAGCAGGTCTGACCAGTTGTCTTGATGGTGATTAACGAATAGGCGTAGGCGCTGGTTGATGTACTAGTTCAGGACCTTAGTGTTCCCGTTAGTTTGGGGGTGATACGGTGTTGAGAGCTTTTACTTAATTCCTATTAGTTAGCATAGCTTATTCATGAATGCTGAGGTGAACTAAGGACCGCAATCAGAGACTATTGACCTAGGCAGGCCAAATACTCGCCAGATGTAGCGATAGTACATATCAGCTGCCTAAGCGGCTATAGTGGTCTTGCGGCAAGGTAGTAAGAAGCAATACTTACTTAGCCAGTCCACGACGACAAAGGCGCAGTCATATCCTTTCTTATCTAGAGGGAAGAACTTAAAGTCTATAGAGACGTCTCGCCATGCTCGCTCAGGGATTGGCAGTGATTTAAATAAGCCTAGGGTTTTGTCGCGAGGTATGTGGCTCCATCTGCAAGCTTTACACGCAGCTACGTAGTCGTCTACATCTTTGCCCATGCGGCCCCAGTAGTAGCGGTCGCGAAGTAGCTTGCCTGTCTTTCTCTTACCTGGGTAAGCAGTCACCTGGGTAGCATGGATAGCTTGAATGAGATAGGTCCTCAAGAAGTGTACAGCAGGGACTACCAGCTTGTCGTGGTGCATGAGAAGGCCCTGGCTGAGTTTCCATGCTGGGTAGTTGCCAGAGAGGGCGCGCTCTCGGAATGGCTGTAGGCTCTCATGGCTGCAGTTCGCCTCAATGATGCAATCAATCAGTGAGTAAGGGTCATTTAGGGGCGGCGAGGCCATGAAAGTATCAGCAGCAGCTACTTCAATTATATTAGCAGCTAGCATGCCTCTTACTGACAGCGCAGCTAGGTTATCGCTCACGGCCTCAATGAAGCTAACGTCGATTTACTCTGCTGAGAGGAAGGCGCGTGTTCAGGCTGCTTTATCCTTATCTTTCTAGGTCTTTAGTTCCTCTTACTTACGCGAGAGCGCGTTGGCTACTATGTTAGCCGTACCAGGGCGATAGGTAAGCGTTAGGTGATAGTCTACTACACTTATTACTTAGTATATCTAGCAGGGAGTAAGCTCTTGCTTTATAGAGAAGTACTCTAGCGCGTGGTGGTCAGTTAGGGCACTAAATAACTCTATAATCTATAAGCCTATAAGCTGCGAGCGCTATTCTCAGAGGCTGTAGATTATAGCTAATATTTCTTTATTATATATATTATAGTTTATCTGGGGCTTGCTTATAGTCTTAGAGTAGAAAACTATAGGTTACTAGAGACTATTCTCTTAAAGCTATAATAGTATCTTTATAATAACTTTATTACTTACATCTATCTCTATACGCGTCTGGCGGTAGGGTAAGTAGTAAGCTAAGATATTATCTAACAGTATTAAATCTTTAGCTTACTAGAAAACTGCTAGCTTGTGTTTGCTAAAGGCGTACTATATACCCTTCTTAAGTAGCTTAATAAGTAATTAAATAATATATCCATAGTCTTTTAGGAAAGCTCTGTAGAAATTATAGAATCTTAGAAAAAATTATAGGCTTTTAACTAATGTAGGTACTGGCTATTTCTGTATAATAGTAACTTTCTCAGGGTCCTTTTAGATCCCTTTTATGCTAATAATAAGGCTTAGGAACTTTATTCTAGTAATAGTAAACTCGCTCTTTTTAATATCTATTTAAAGGCTTATATTTTAGAGATATCTTAGTACTTAAGTAATATACTCCCCATGCTATAGCAGGTCTTTAAAGTAGATTAAAATATTATTAAGGTAAGTAGTATAGAAGTCGTTTAGTAGGTTATAAAACACTTTATTAATATAGCACTAGAATATAGTAAAGCTATTATAGAGACTAAATAGTAGCATATAATACTTATAATTTCTATACTAAGTACGGAACGTAGTCAGGTCCTCTATATCCTTATTTAAATATATATAATAGAAGGCTTGTTATATATTAAACTTAGTAAACACCCTTACACGTGTTAGGCAGGTAAGAATCTTTTAAATCAGCAAAATTAAATAAACGTCTTTTTTTATAATAATATTAAGCTTATAATAGTTAATACAGAAGCGCTACTTTTTTTTAGGCTTTTTAGTAAATAATACTAAGAAAATATATAAAGCATCACTATAAGTAATAATCCCTTATTTAAGATAGTTATTTAGGTAGGTCTTAATAAGCTATAGCTACTTAAGAAATATACTATATAATAAGCTTAATATTAGTATATTCTTAGCTATTAGTTTAATATTATGGTTAATATCTTTGCGATGTAGGGGTAGTATATTTAAGTTCTTTTTTAAAAAGTAAACTTAAGTCATGCTGGTGTAGCTAGAGTAAAATAGTTTCTATTTAATAAGCTACTAAAGTTTCTTTTCTTCTATAAGGTCCTTATTTAATTAATAGGGCTCTTTTAGTAAAGCCTTTACTAAGAGATTTTTAGGGCTTTAGGAGGAGAGCTTTAGGTCTAGTAGATTAAATTTATCTCTATAGTTCTAAATAAGCTTATTTACTTTATAGATGCTAGTATACTCTAGTATAGTTTCCTTCTACTATACGTATATTATAAAGGTAATAGCTTTTATAGTATTAATTTTAAGGCCTGCCTTAGAAAGGTTTTTGTATAAGATAGGCTAAAAATAAAGAGTTTACTTACTTAGCTTTAGCTACTATTATAGGTAAAGCTACTCTTCTATTTTCCTAATATTTTTTTATTATACTATATATTAGGGTGAGTGCTGAGGTAGTTTATAGGTGTACTATAAAATTACTATATTTATTAGCTTATCACGTCAGTCAGTATTAGCTTAGTATAAGGGATTAATTTTAGTTAATAAATTTCATATTAGAATAATAATATTATGCTTATAGTTAATTAGCTTATTATCTAGCTATTTAAGTACTTACTCTTTATAATTAATTAAAGTGCCTATATCTTTAAACAGCTTACAGCTAATCATAAGGTTATAGTAGCTAGTATTATAAAAGATAAAGTAAATTAATAAGTAGTAGTTATTTAGTACTAGATTAGCCTAAAAGTACTTATTTACTTATCTATTTAGTCTGTTATTATAGCTAGCTAGGGGGATAGATTTTATTTAGTAAGTTTTTATCTTAAGCTCTTTCTTAATAGCGCGTATGTACTTTAGATGTACTAGGATAAAACTACTAGCTCTAGTATTAAAAAAACCGCTTAGCTTAATAGCTAGTCCGCTAGTAGAGATATAGTAAGATAAGATAAAAGTAAGTCTACTAAATAGTAGTTAACAAGAGTTAAATTAGCTAGTAGCTTTAAAAAATAATTCTAGAAAAAAAACTTCTCTTAAGGTAAGTTTTTCCTTAATAGTTCCTTTATAGTAAGCTGAAACTCCTTATTATTACTAGTATCCTAAAGTGTATAAAGCTTTTTATTAGTATCTATAGGCTTAATTACTTTAGCTATAGCTTAAGTAGGTAGTTAGTAGTCTTTTATAAAGTAACTAAATTTCCCGTAATTATAGTAACTAGCTAGTTTAAGGATAGGTATTAGTAGAATAATAGTAGTTACTACGTAAGTTAGGTATTTAGTCCTTAAGTAAGACTACTAAGTTAATAGTAACTAAGTTTTTTTAGTTTTTTTATTAATCTACTTAGTAGTTTTTCTAGCGCTAAGAGCTAGCTTTCTAGTGAAGTCTTAAACTAAGTCTATATACTTATTATACTAGTTATAATACTATTATTAGTAAATACCTATTTGCGTACGCAGAGCGTCTAGAAGCTTCTTATAGAATTCTTTTACTTATTAGTTTATAGGCAGGCTGCGTTCTTAAGCTAGGTAAAAGAAATTACTTTAAAATATAATAAAGTTAGCAGGATCTCTAAGGTAGAGCTTCTAGAAATTATAGTAAGTATTAAGTCTCTTATATAGATTACTATACGTTCTTTTTAGGTAATTTATTATATACTAGTAGCTAACTAACTACTCACTCTCTTTTACTATATATATTAGTATTAAGAGATACTAGTTAGCAGGACCCTCTATATGTGTACGTATATAAGAGATAATATTTTCTTAAGTAACTTACTTACTAGCTCTAGTAAACTAGTCTTAGTTAGTGCGTACCTTGTCCTTTAGGATATCCCTTTATTAATTAAAGGTAACGTCCTTACTGTTCTTAAGTATTAGTAGATTAGGAAATTAGGCTAAACAGCTGTTACCTTAATAGCTGCCTATAGTAGACGTAGCTAGTAGAGTGGCTAGTACATAGAGTAATACTTAAGAAGTTTAGTTACTAAGATCTCTTATATTAGAACCATTATCAGGTCCTATAGCTATATAGCTAGCCTAGTTCTAAGAGGTCTGTAGTAGAGCTGTGAAGCGTGTCTTCTTTACTAGTATTAACGATAGCACTAGGCTAGCCTTTATAAAGAGAAAGGAGTGTATATTATACATAGGTTTCTTTATCTGTACCTTTAGTATCTTAATCTCGTTCTCTTAATCTGCCACGCGCTCGAGCGTGTTGTTTAGTAGCTAACAAAGCTCAGCAAGCTCATCTCTAGCCTCATTAAGCTCAGTTTCGGACGTGTTGAGCGCTTTTCCTAGCGTATCAGCATGATCGCGATGTGTGAGTACTTTGAGATAGCTACGCTCTAGCTCGCTAGCGATTATCACTTAATCAAGGGTCATCAGGGTAGGAAGCGTAACCTCTATCTCCTGAGGTTCGTAGGTGTCGGTTCCCCAGGTAGTGCTCTTAGTAGTAGCCACGAAGGGTTTCTTATCGTGTCGTGCCTAGATACGGAGCTTCTTAATAGTATAGTCTTCTCCAATCACGTTGTCAGGGTAGTATGTGGCGGCACACCTGAGCGACTTAGGGATAGACGTGTAGTCATTGCCAGTGGCTGTTACCTTAAGATCGACCCTCATCTCTAGCGTAGAGAGCTTTCCCATGGTCCTAACCTATCCGTCCTTATATATGTATAGAGCTTCTGGCCCCTAGCAGGGTGAAGCGATTAGCTGATTCTCTGGCGTAAAGAAGACGAGCTGGTAGTGCTCACAGGAGTCGGTTTCTCTAGCGTAGAGAAGATAAGCTAGTGGTGCTCACAGGGGTCGGTTTCTCTAGCAGGGAGAAGATGATGAGGGGGGGGGGGGGAGAGAGAGTTCACTAGAGCTCTCATAGCTCTCTTCCAATCTAATAGGTACGTTGCCTACTGCTGTAGGTCTTCTAGTTACCTGCCGAGTCGCTCTCAAGGCCTGCCGCGCAGGGCTTATACAGGCTATCGCTCAGGGTTTCAATTACCTACCGCTGTAGAGCTTTCCAGTAGAGATCGTATAGTTAACAAACTAACGACTCGGCGTAGTCGTGCAATTGATTCTCCAGGTGCGGTTGTTGACGAATCAAACGCTCAGGTTAATCGCGCGGGTTGACCTCGATATTATATCGCCGTCGTCCGGCCGAGTTAGATAGATCTTAGTGTAATGTAATAACGGGCTCAGTCTTCACGCGTCGTTGCATGGATGCAGGTTGACGGGATAAGTTGGCTCTATTTCAGCTACACTAAGATGAGGAGAGAAGAGGTACAAAGGGGGCTCGCCCCTAAATAGGGCGGTGCATAGCCTAAGCGCGAGCTAGCCATGCTCCGAGCTCTACACTAGGTCATAGCTAGCGTAGCCAGTCGCGATATCATATGGCCTGCAGCGAGCAGAGCAAGCAGCACCGTCACAATATAATAACAATAATAAACATTTAAAATATTAAAAAGTTTATATATTTAAGGATTATTAACTAACTATAATAGTTACTCCTATAGGTGTAGAGGTCTTTAAATTATAATTACTTTAGAGTATACTTAATATTATAAGGAATAAAGATTTAAAATATTAAGATTTTTATAAAACCATATGAGAGGAAGCACGCGTTCTTTTAGAGTTCTATTATTTATACTATATTTTTATAAGTAAGCTTAAGTTAAACTATACTAGTAAACTACTTTAAAAAAAATACTTATAAATCCCTAAGAGTAAACTAGTTTAAACTTAAATTATCTAGAACATCTATAATAATGTCTTGACCAGATATTCTAGAAAAGAGAATCTTAAAAGGATTCTATGATATAAATACTACTAGCCTAAAATACATAACGATATTAAGCGTTTTATATGAAACTATTATTTCTATAGCTAAAACTTTATATAAAGAAAGTATTATAAAAAATGCCTTAAGCTACTGCCTATCCTAATATAGATATAGTTTAAAATTTTAATTAACTATATTACTAATCTCCTAATCACGAAGCGCGGAAACTGATATATTCTAGTTATTATTAATTATTTCTTAAAAAGTCTATTCTTTATTTCTATTATAGACCTTAAAGGGCGTATACTAGCTTAAAAGTTTATTTAGTATTATATATCTATATATCTCCTCCTAGAAGCCATTACTTTTAATAGAGGTAATTAGTTTATTTATAGTATATAAAGTTATATCTATAATATTCTAAAGATTTTAAAGTAACTTTTAACTACTTATTATTTCTAAATAGATAGTTAAATAGAGCGTATGAACTAAGTGCTAAAAGAATATATTTATTACTTTATTATATATAAATAGAATAACTAGAATAAGCTTCTTCTAATAGCTTAAACTATAGTCATAACTTATAATATTATGTTTATAAGTTTCAGTTTATTTTATTTAAGCTATAGCTACCACCCACGCGTAGACACTAATATAAAAATTATAGAAAATCTAAATCTATCAGCAAGCAATCTAAAGAAAGTAGTATAAATAATTATTAAGTATATTTAGAATATTATTTTACTTATCTAGTTTCTAATAGATCATGCCTAATAACGCTAGGAAGATATTATAAATAGGAAACATAACCCAGCCTCTATTTTTTAGATAAAAAATAAGGTATAGCTAGATCTATAAAATATCTAAATTAATTATTTAAAAAAAAAGCTAGCTAAATTACACGTGATATATAAAGTAACTAAAGTTATTAATAGCTATACTTATTATCTTAACGTTTCTATAGATATCCTAAATATCTTTTATATTTCTTTATTATAACTTATTATAAGTAATTTACTCTTAAGCTAAGTTCAAAACAATATCTAGCTATCTCTAATAGTAGTTAATAGTAAAGATTACTAGCTACTTAATAAGATTTCTAATTACTATATAATTTATAAATATGGTTATAACAATCCCCTTAAACAATAGTTTCTTTATAAGTAAAATAGTTATACTAAGAGAACTTAAAAAGATTAATAAGCTATTAAGAATATTATTATACTAGACTAGTATAAGTAGTGTTATGGTAGGAAGATTTCTAAAGATTCTCTTATTATATTAAACTATTAAAAAGTGCGTAGAAGGACCTATAAAAGGAGAGAAAAGAAATAATATAATAAGTTAACTTTATCTAGTCTCTAGATATCACGTGCTGTCGTGCTTTCTAGTTTTATAAAATAATAACTTTACTTTAAGTAATAGCTTAATTATCTTCTTTTTCTTTTCTTAGCTTAGTTTTTTATTAAATATAGCTTATTTAATATTACACATGCTAGGCCTGTAACAATTACGTGTTTTTTTTACTATTAATTATATTAAGTTTTTTAATAATATTAGCTAGTAAATTTGCTTTATATTTTGTTTTTAAAGTAACTATTTTACTTTTTACTTAGTATTCTATTTTTTAGTATACTTTTTAGCTAGTATCTAGTAATTATTTTTTAAGCTATTTATTATATTTTAGTTATTACTATTAGTAACAGTCTTTTGTTTATTAGTATATATAATAAATACTTAAAACTTTTTTAAAAAAATTATAATATATATATTTTCATTATATATTTATATTAAGTTTTATATTAGTATATATTTTTTTTATAATATTTTAAATTATTACTTAATATTATAAGTAATAATTAATTAATTTTTTTAGTATTTAATTTTTTAATTATAGTTTTTTTATAATATATATGTAGTAATAAATTATAATTTTTTTAATTACTTAATTATTATATATAATATATTTAAGAATTTATAACTAAAATATACTTTTAATTATAAAAAAAAAATTATAGTATAATATTATTTAAAGTTATAAAATATATAAATATTATAAATTATTTAATAATTATATAACATATTTTATAAGTAAGCTAGTTAAATAAGTAAGTTAATTAGTTTACTAAAACTATACTAAATATAATAAACTATATAATAAACTACTTTATTTTATTATACAATAAAGCTGAGTGTAGCGGTTTTGGCCGCCAAATTCGGCGGGTTTTGACGCTGCTTTAGACGGCCTCGATCGCTCGCCCTCTGCCCGGTTCCCTGCCTGGACTCTCAAACCCCGACTGAGGGGAAGGTGGTGTCAAACTGCAACCCCTTACGGCTCTTGCCCCTCAATCTCAGGCCCTGATATTTTTCACTCTAGTTTGTAAGTACAAATATGGACCGCCCTCGACACCAGTTGTGTCGAGCGCTGGTCAGCATCTTGCGAGTTCCTTAGCTGTCTTCGACACATTCACCGCTAGCATCCTTCAAGTAATCTCCTTTATGCCACTTCCACTGCCACTTACTCCTCTCCTTGTTTCTCTCCTCTCCTCTATCAACTTGTGCCCGCCTTTTCTGGAGTGTAATACCGGTCTACTATCATGGCACCAGTCACAAGTAAAGCTCTTCACCTAGACATCCTAAACGCCCTCCAAAATGCCGCCAAAAGACGCAACAAAATCACTGTGGTCCGTAAGGAACAGCAGGCCAAGAAGCTCGGCGCGCAGGGTTACCATAAAATGCGGAATAAGTTGAGCAGGACAAAGTTTATTCCCCTGCTGGATGTCGACACGACACAGGCTAATATCTACTACATTAAGAAGAGATTCATAAGGTAAGAGCCTATGGTCTCTAAGCTTCACTAAGTAATCAGATTGACATTCTGTGGTGAAATAGGTTTTGCCACGAGAATAAACATGGGCCGTGGATAAAAGCAATCAAGACTAAGAACTGCGACAAGGGTTTTATCATGACATTCCTGCACTGGATCTGCAAAACATACCTGCAACCCAGGCGCAAGAGGTTAAAGAAGAAGACTGTTAACTAGTACTAGTGGGACTTCAAGATGTTGTACCGGTGAGCTAATAAAGGCAGAGTTGTAAATGCAAATAATGGCGAGGAAGTCGTTAAGGTATTTAGTACTTCCTCTTATATTTTCTTTTTATATAATATACTGACTGTCTTAGTACATTAACGGCACGTTAAGGGTGGAGTTCGATCTAGACATGCTGCCTAAGCCTAAGCTAGTGATAGGTGTGGACGATCTGTTGTTGGGGCTTACGCATTACTGGTCTCATAATAGATCTATTTTCCCTACTAAGGACGATTAGCTTAACGTGCCAATAATAATGCTCTTCTAAGCCTACACGGCCTGCTGGCTGGTAGAACTTGTTGATGGATCTAAGAGCAGAGGCGGCAAGAATCCGTTGTTAGACGAACCCGGTGACTAATACTCTAATAGAGATGGCGTCTCCGACTCCGTCGTTACCAGCCGTAATGATAAAGAAATAGAGAGCAACAATAGGGAGGACGATAAGGGAGAAGATAATAACCCCGTATTTAACGACACTAATGGATATAACAGCAATGTAACAGAAGATACTAATCTTAATGACAAGGACCTTAACGACACGGGTGGCAATAATAATGCTAAGGCAGTAAATACCGACAACTTGAATAACACCGAAGTGGACGAGTTCGGTGACCTGATCTGGAAGCATAAGGTGCTCTGCTATGAGGACATTACTCTCTAGATCATCAAGGATCCTAAGCAGGGAGGCAGAGATATCCTTGCGATGGAGGTATATTTTCAGTACCATAAAGAGGCAGACAATAAACCTAAACTGTAAGATACTTATGACCTAAACTGGTGGCTCTATTCAGCTAATGCGATTTTTCTAGCACTATTTTCTTATTTCGTGAACACCTTCTGGTTATTCTCTGCCCTATTAGCTATATTTTGGCCCGCACGATTCGTGATGATGCCATTTAAGTTAATGGCTACAGTAGGGCTGAACCATTCTTTTCTACGTAACTTAGCAAAGGTGCGGTAAAGATGTATTAGAAGTTGTCTAAGCTCAAGACACTAATCTTCCATACGTCTATACAGGCGGCAAGTGGAAGATAGAAGAAATTAGAAATAAAGCCTATAAAGTACTCCACATACGCATTCTACCTTAACCGTATCGGAACAGATCTTAGATCTGAGGAGAAATGGACTTCCTACTGCATACAGCGTGGTAATGTAAATACCATTCTTAATAAGGCCCCTAACGCGGTTATCAATCAGGTTATGCGTTACGACCTTATAACTAGATGTTTAGCTAACGCCTACCTTAACCATTGAGTCGGATTCAACATGCAGGATGCGTTCCTTAAGAGAGACCTATTAGCTAATAGTCTTACCTAAGCCTTCACACACATGAGCATCAGATGCAACCCGGAAGTGCCTAAGGAGATTCTAAAGGCGGAACTCAATAGGCTCCCTCCTGACCTAGAAATCATTGACCTTTTAAGAAGAGTAAGACAGATGTCGATTGGCATTCAGCAGGAATACAGGTTTATTAAATTAGCCCCTAAACCAGTTCATAAGAAATACTAATAACTCCAGAGAGATCTTAGGAATGCCGAAAAAAGTTTTTGAGATGAGATGACTAAAGTATACCAAAAGGCTTGCTGCCGCCGTATCCATAATAAAGAGCTGGAGCGATAGTTGAGCAGGATGGTAGTAGACGAGGAAGCTGAGCCTACGGTTTAATATTATCTAGAAGAACGGAATCAGTTACAGGCGATCTTGTGCGATTTTAATATGAATCTTGATATAAAGTGCATTACAGACCGGAAAATCCGTGCCATCAACCTTATAGTGGTTCTTGCATCTCGGCGGGAGATACGTTAGCCACGCTCGTCACAACCTTGTGAAGATAGTCCTATGGAAGGACTCCTAGATGTAACGCCTTTCCTGAAGCTTGAGGAGATTCCCCTTATTCTAGAGAGGACGCAGTGCATTTATTGTGTTGGGGACGAGATGCTGCCGTATAAAGACCGTATGCGCACCTTTAGCCGCGTTTCCCACATAATGGACTATGTCGAAAAGGTTCACCTGAAACACCGGCCTGCAGGTGGAAAATTTGTCTGTCACCATCCTGACTGCAAGCCTTTAGGTAACTTCCTAAGAGACCTCAACGAATTTAAAAACCACGTCCAGAAAGTTCATGGCGTTAAGCTTCGAAAATAACGACCTTCATCCACCGCTCCAACGTAGTTAACTAGACGTTTTGTCTCGCTCCTACTGGAACCTCCTGATGGAAACGGTCATATGTGGCATGCAGCGAGAAGTACTCATAAATATTGTCTTTTGATTATTAAATTGAAGAAGCTGAAGAATGCTATTATACATAAGTAACGAACAAAATAAGTTCTGAGGGTGCTTTGTAAGCTGTATATAATGATCGACAGGGGGAAAAGAGGATCGACAAGGGGGATCAGCAATGAGGCTGCTCGGTAGCAAGGTTGTCTATCGGGTTTTGCCAACACCTCCCTAAATGGTTACTCTCTTTGACCCTGAAGGCAAACTGTCCATCACTTATCTTATTTATTCTTGATACTCCTTACTGATGTAGAGCTTTTGTAGAGCATGTGTAGAGATATCGCGCACCTGAAGTTATTTTGCGGATAAGATTGTTGTACGGAAGTTCGCTGCTTAGTAATCTCCCCACTAATTCAAGGGGTAGGGGCGTAGTTGAATTGTTAGAAGTGACCTTCTCAACAGCAGGCCATGACTTCCGCAACTGCGTCAGTGTATTAATTTAGCTGTGTGTTTCTAACTATACATTAACTACTGTTGGCTTTGTGCCTTTGCCTTCCGCGACGGCCGGCCCAGCGCCCGGTGGTTGAGGGTCGAGGCAGCGACTCCGCCATGGTCTGCACGAGCGCGGTAGGAGTTAGATATACCAGGAGGAACATCCTGTGCTAGGATCAGACTTTCCTTGTCGAACATGCTCGATTGATGCTGCTATAGTGGTAGGTGGGCAAGCGAAACAGCTCCAGTGGGTGACAGAGAGAGTGCCAGGCGGCGTTAGGCAACATAGGCCACGTTAACAGAAACCGGCGGCAAGCGAGGGCGCTAAATCTATTTTAGGAGCGCACACCCGTTCGGTGTAGCGCATGTTCAGATACATGGCTAATAATTATCTTGAAATAGAATACAGTAAAGAGAGCTCTCAGCCTATAGTATGCGGGAACGGTATTTTACGTACGTATTTCCAATCGTCGACTATTAGGCGTGCAAAGTCACGTGGCTGACAATCACGTGAGCAATGATCACAGCCTCAGCCTGTTCACTGTGCCTCACGGCACCTACGTTACTTCGAAAGACGTCGCCCGCTGCTCCGCGCCTTTTGCTCTCTTCGCTTGTCTCCACCACGGTCAAGTCCGCGACCTCTTCCCCCCGAGAGCATGCGTGGCCGCGATGCGCCTTCTCAAGTGCCTCCCGGACAGCGGCTTCGGGCTAACCTCTTTTGACGATGACTCCACTCCTCCGTACGCCATCCTCTCGCACACCTGGACAGAGGGCCAGGAAATCATATATACCGAGCTGTTGGCGGGAACGGGCGCAGAGAAGGACGGCTATGCTAAGATCCGCTTCTGTGGCGAGCGCGCTGCAAAAGATGGCCTCGAATACTTCTGGGTTGACACCTGCTGCATCGACAAGTCTAGAAGCGACGAGCTGAGCACGGCGATCAACTCCATGTTCCGCTGGTATGAGCGCGCGACCAAGTGTTATGTATACTTGTCCGATGTTTCTGTGCCAGACGAAGTCATCGACGCCCAAGCCTTCCGCAAATCGTGGGAACAGTCATTTCGGCGCAGCCGGTGGTTCACGCGAGGCTGGACGCTGCAAGAGCTGCTCGCACCACCAAGCGTCGAGTTCTTCTCGCGTAACAGCAGGTGTCTAGGCAGCAGAGTCTCGCTGGAGCAGGAAATACAAGATGTCACCGACATTCCCGCGAGGGCGTTACGTGATCCAAAGCTCTCCAACTTTAGCGTGGACGAGCGATTGAGATGGGCAGCGAAGCGCACTACTACGCTGAAGGAAGACAAAGTATACTGCTTGCTCGGGATCTTTGGCATCTTCTTGTCGCTCATCTATGGTGAAGGAGAAGAATATGCAACTTTGCGGTTGAAGGAGGAGATACAGAAGCGCCAGCAGAGACTGGGAAAGACGGATCTACAGGACATGCCCAGTGTGTCTCTCCCTGACTGCGGCAGTACCCCCTGCCGGTATATACTCGGCTAAACACACTCAGTATCCTGGTCACTACCATTTCCCCGCAACGAGCTCTTTGTTGGCCGAGAGAGCCAGCTTCAGGCGATCGAACGAACCCTCTTCTCATCCCATACCCACCGACGCACGACGATATACGGACTGGGTGGCTGCGGCAAATCAGCGCTTGCGCTCGAGTTCGCGTATCGTGCCCTAGCGACACGAGCCAGACTTCTAGTGTTTTGGGTGCCTGCCATGAGCCAAGAAAGCTTCGACCTTGCCTTCCGAGAAATCGGCACCCGCCTCTGCATACCGGGAGTCAGTGATGACGGTGCAAATGTTAAGCAGCTTGTGAAGGAGACGATAAGTCAATCAGACGACTGGCTGATGATCGTCGACAACGCCGACGATCCTAGGATACTGTTCGAGTCTGACAGCAATGCACAGTCAACTCGATTAATCGACTACATCCCGCACAGTGCTACCGGTTCGGTCCTTTTCACTACTCGCAGCAGAAAGGCAGCCACAGAATTAAGCCAGACATATATTCTTAAACTCGATGACATGGGCCTAACTGAGGCTCGGCAGCTGCTTGCGCGACAACTATCACGACAAGCGCTGCTTGCTGATAAGGTGGCCGTTGATGAATTACTTAAATCGCTCACAGGTCTGCCGCTTGCTATCGTGCAGGCGACCGCTTTTATAAACAAAAACGATATATCTATATCTGACTATGTGTCGTTGTGGCAGCATGCTGGCACGAAAGCGGAGCTCTTCAGCGAGCGCTTCGAGGATTCTAGCAGATATCGAGGGATGGATAGCACGGTCGCAAAGACGTGGCACATATCCTTTGAGCAGATCCAAAGGCAAGATCCTCTTGCTGCGGAGTACCTTTCGTTCATATCATGCATCGATCGTATCAACATCCCACAGTCGCTCCTGCCGTTAGGAACATCTCAACTGCAGCATATTAAAGCGCTTGGCACCCTGACGGGATACGCATTTCTTACCGAGCGTCAGCAGACTGTACCAGGAGCTAACAAGGAGAGATTTTTTGACATGCATCGGCTAGTGCGTATGGCGTTGAGCTGGTGGCTGGAGGGACATGGTCGACGCAAAGCCTGGGCAGGTACGGCAGCGGCCCGGATTGAGGAACTCGTACCGTATGGCGGACATGAGAGAAGAGAGATATGGATGGCGTACCTCCCTCATGCACTGCACGTGGTAGAACTAGAGGATGCTTTGGATGGTGCGACTAGTGCTGGGCTCCTAGAACGGATAGGGCGATGTCAAGAAAGCAGTGGGCAATATGCCCCGGCCGAATCGGCGCACCGACAAGCATGGTCTTTGAGGGAGGTTTTGTTTGGGCGAGAGCATCCGGACACGCTCACTAGCGTCAGCAACCTTGGGTTAGTGCTAGAGAGGCAGGGAAGGTACGAAGAGGCAGAGGAGATGCATCGACGAGCGCTGGAAGGATATGAGAAGGTGCTTGGGCGAGAGCATCCCAACACGCTCACCAGCGGTAGCAACCTTGGGTCAGTGCTAGGGAGGCAGGGGAGGTACGAAGAGGCAGAGGAGATGCATCGACGAGCGCTGGCCAAAGGTTCAGTCCACTGCTCGCATGGTAGTCAAATGACCCCGCTTCAAGCTGAAAGACGGCACCAGGCTGGTCCTCTTGTGCGGCTCACGGCAAGACCGTTCGCCTTGTACGTGGCTATGGATGGGTCAGGAAATATGAAAATGAAGGTTCAGTAAGTAATATGATTCGACAGGGCCCCTCTGATTTAGTGGTGGACGATTACGACTCCGTAGCCTGATCGTCTTGGTGACGTCTCTCGTACCAGCCTTGGACTTTATCCAAAGCAGAAGATAACGCATCTGCAAAGACATGGTGTTGCTTGACTAGGGTAAAGCTCAAGCGATGTACTCAGTCTTGCTACGATCAATCTGTTTTGGGTTGTTCCCGTAACTGACCGCGATGCACCGCGTTGTAGAAGCAATGGTGCATCGTGTACAGGTGAGGTCCGGTCATACTTCACGTGGAGATGTGCACTCCAAAATTCCAGGTTCGCGATTTTGAAAGGTATGATGGCCGACCGACCGGGCCGTTGAGAGTAAGAAAATTATTGCACTCTTCGCCAATTGGGCGCAAGGACTGTCGAGGCGAGTAGGATCAGGACGAAGGGCGAAGTCCGTTTTGTTAGGGGCACGTTCGGCCGATGTTGAGCCGCGTCACTCTTGCCACAGCACCGCCTCTGGTGTTGGACGCGTTGACGTGGGTCGGGCGAGGACGGAACGGAAAGACAGCCATTTCCTTGACGCGATGATGGTGACACAAACGTACGAGAGTCGTTCGCCAGACGGGCGCCCGGGAGCACAGGAGCCGGCAGGCAAAGATTGCCCCACGCACGGAAGGCGGTGAACAGGATTGAGATGCAGAAATGAGGTGCATCGTTCTAAGGCGCATGCTATTGGTCCATGTAGTTGATGTACAGGGGGGCTCCGCTCGGAATGTACTAGCGTGGGTCCTAGACTCGGCACGTGATCTCGGAAAGAGCTGTCCCTGCAGCACCAAAGTGGTCTGCTCTGCGTCCGTTGCTGATCGACCTCTCCAAATTTAAAGCCGCCTCCCAACCTATCCTCCCCCCTTCGCTGCACCTGGACGGTTTACTTACCCCCAATCGTCCCTGCAGTCTTCTCCACGCCGCACTTTTGCGTGTCACGCGATTTCCGTTTGGTCCCTCTTTGTTGTCTAACGGCCACAATGTACGTGTTCCTGATATCTCCTATCGCGCCCGCGCTTGCGTACTGACAGCCATGTACAGGAACTCGACCGCCGACTTCCTGTCGCCAATGGCGCAGGACACATACTGGGGCTCTTTCGAAGAGATCTCCAAGTACAATGTTTCGCTGAATTACGCCGAGCGCATGTGGATGGCATGGTACACGTACATGCAGAACGACGTGCTCGCCACGGGCATCATGTCTTTTGTTATGCACGAGGCTGTGTACTTTGGCCGGTCGTTGCCCTGGATAATAATCGACATGCTGCCCGTGTTCAGGAAGTACAAGATTCAACAGGTAAGACATTCCAGTAGTGTTGTCTTAGTACCTCGCTGACGCCACACGCAGCACAAAATCCCCACCGCCTGGGAACAGTGGCAGTGCGCCCTGCTCGTCCTCTTTTCCCACTTCACCGTCGAGCTCCCGCAGATCTGGTCCTTCCACCCCCTGTGCCAGTTCTTTGGATTGAGCACTACCGTCCCGTTCCCAAGCATCTACAAGATGGCCTTTCAAATCGCAGTCTTCTTCGTCCTCGAGGATACCTGGCACTACTGGACGCATCGCGCGATGCACTGGGGCCCGCTATACAAGAACATTCACAAGATCCACCATCAGTACTCTGCACCGTTTGGCCTCGCCGCTGAATACGCCTCGCCCATCGAAGTCATGGTGCTCGGTCTCGGCGCGGTCGGATCGCCCATCCTCTGGACTGCCATCACGGGTGACTTGCACATTCTCACCATGTACCTATGGATCGTCCTCCGCCTCTTTCAGGCTATCGACGCGCACAGCGGTTACGAGTTTCCCTGGAGTCTGCACCACTTCCTCCCCTTCTGGGCTGGCGCTGAGCACCACGATCTCCACCACGAGCGCTTCATCGGCAACTACTCCAGCAGCTTCAGATGGTGGGACTTGCTCTTCGACACCGAGGCTGGCGCCGAGGCATCGAAGAGGAGGCGCGAGAGGAAGCTCGCAAAGGCCAAGAAGGCCCAGTAAATGCTCGATGTTCGCGATTGAGCCGACGGCCCGGCGCCAGTCGCCGCTTTAGACGTGCAGCTTTCTGTTTCTTGACGGAGGCGCGCTTTGACCTTGGGATGTGAATGGCGTTGGACTAGAAGAAAACCATCATATGGCTGTCTGGAGACAGTATGCATAGACAGGCCGTCGTAATGGGTGGGGGACGATGTAAATAGTGCGGAGATGGCCTGTCACCCTATCTATACCTAATACAAGTCACGATCGCTCGCTCAATCGGTTCAAACCGTATCAATCAAGTCCCAATGTCCTTGTCAAGAGGCGAAATCTTGCATCCCCCAGTCATGATGCTAGCTTATGAACAACATAACTGATTAGTACGACATGCCTCAAACGCACGCTGAAATGTCATGTATTGGGTCAGGAGGACTAGACAGTCAGCCGAAAAAGATGCAGAGGAACAGTAGACTTGAAGATGGTGGGTGAAAGTCGAGCCGCTTAGTCACGATGTCTTGGCAAATGCGTCGACTGTCGCGTCGGAGCGCAAGCTCAAAGCTACGACTTTCTTTCAGAAATCGCACAACTTCTTCGTGTCTCTCTCCTCGCTATTGACCTAACACACCATGTCTTCTGCACCACGGCCTAACACACCATGTCTTCTGCACCACGGCAAACATACCACCAGGATTACATTGCGCGAATACGTTACTTTAACGCGCTTCCTCCGCCGCCATGTCCTCCCAAGCTCCTGGACATACCCAATACCGGCTTGTCGAGCGGACAGTATACTTCGGCGGGATTTGCATCGAGGCTGGCTCGCGAGCAGCCCGTGAATATTGAGGCAGATGCGGAGCTGGGAATGCCGATTGATCTCGTTGGTATCCCAGGAGTCTTTGATGGCGATGAATCTGGTATGCTCGAGCGGATACGTACATTCAATAACCGCGTCTAATACTCTATTAGCAATACAGACCCTGTCGAATACTACGCCGTTGCACCCCGCGGATCGGGCCCTAATGCGACCGCCGAATGCACTAGGTAAAGCTGCAGCCAGCGCCTCCACTGCCTCCTTCTTGCGCCGCACCGAATACACCACGTCAAGCTTCGCTGGCGCGTCGAAGGTCCTCATCATTGTACCAGAGGGCATGCGCTAGGTACTCCGCTACCCTTGGGAACAATCATCCTACCACGCGGGCTTGTTGTGAACACTATTCTAAATTGTGCGAGTCAAAAGAGCAACATAGGCTTACATTTCTTCCTGCGTCATCAACTCGCGACAAAGCAATGTCCACGCAGAAGGTATCAAGGTTATCCCGCGGGCTCGTAAGGTTAGGCATTCATCGCAAGCATTCTAAATAATTAACTAGTAGCGTCCTCTGTTACGGTAGCTATAATAAAATACATTACCTCTTTGCCGTCCAAGCTTCAATAAGTGGATATACTCCAGGGTGATCTTTGGGGCGTACCTAGTTTGGCTTAGCTGGTATCGGTAAACTATTTCCGCCAAGTAAGCAGTATTATAAAGATCGATACGCTATAATCGATACGCTATAAAATACAGCTAAGAAATCCTTGCTCTCCCCTAGATTGGAGAAACTCTCGAATCGACGACATGGAGCATAGAATCCCATTTAAGTAGATGCAATGTAATCTTGCCTAGTTAGCTCTTCCTTCTATACCTCCGAAGTCAAGAAAAAACCCAATCAATCGTGGCTAAACCAGGGCGAAGACTAAAGAAGCGTACGAGGGCGTTAACGAATTGGACAACGGCGATGCTAGCCCTGCGGCAATCCCCGTTACAAACTGTTCTAGGGGTAGACGTACAACTATAGAGCGGTATTTTATTTATTACGGGCATAACTATACGCTTTAAAATGATTGTCAACGTCTATTTGAGGAAAGTGTCTCGTTACACTGTGTGTCTCGTTACACTGTGTGTCTCGTGACATCGTGCAGGACCTTAAGTTAACACTTCATTTTCTTTTTCTACATATACTGCGCATCTCCCGGGTGCAGACTTCCAACGTCCTGTAGCATCATATTCCATTCGCATAGCTAAAGGCAGCAACGTCTGCAAGCGAGGCGTCGCCGTAGGTCTACTGAATCAACCCCATGTGTCCCAACCTGTGGATTTGCGAAGAGGTTTAGGGACGCTAGGAGGCTCTGGAAATATAGTACTTTCAAAGTATTCAACGGCAAAATCTCCGCCCTCGCGGATGAGGTCCTTGAAAATAGCCTTCATCCCTAGTTCATGTACATGAACACTTGCCACCTCAACTACAGCAGCTCGCATCGCGCGATCGTTATCCGGAGTAGAAGCATATATTTCTCGAATGCATTCTGGGAACAAGTCGCTTGTCCAGAGATCCTGTAACTTGAGTTGAAGTTTGGCTGTGGAGAGCGCCTTCAAGTCGTCTAGGAAGAACATATCCGCAAGGGCGTATACGCGAGGGTCTTTCAGCAGCGGGGGGTCGTCTAGTAGCTGTTAGAATACCGAGTACATTGACTTTCAAAGCTGCCTTACCTTCGAAGTTATTTGATATATCGTCCGAATAGTCACCATTGTACAAGTACTCAAGTACCCTCCAGTGAGCGGCCCCGCTACCATCGTTAAATGTAAGCATCCCTAAGCTTCCCTCAACGAACGCCTCTTGGAATGCCTTTTCAAAGTATGCGGTTGATCTTCTGATAATAAATTTATAGCCGTAGATTGTAGCATAAATCTGAAGGTCTAGAAATAGGTCCTCTTGTGATGAGTACCATAGCTGTTGAGGAAGAGAATCCATAGTAAGTTGTATAGAGAGAGAGCCCGCAAGAGAGGGATTAGTCTGACTGAGGGATTTGACAGGAGGGTTAGGGTTAAGATGACTAAGCTTCCCAGGCGCTCATGTACGGGGGCGCCCACGTATTAGCCGCCCAGTGTCTAAGTCTAAGAACAGTATAGGCGAAGATGATGCTTATATAGTATTAGTAGCTAAAGAGCTACTATTTTATCTAGTAAATGAATATATATATATAGTAGGTGGATCACTGTGTTGGAGAGGTGATCCTGTTCGTGGATCGTGTAAGGCTCACAGTGATCCCACAGTGATCCCATAGGGAGCGCTCTGGGATCGTGAGCGATCCTGGGTGATCCAAACGTGATTGGAGGACATAAGTGGGGGTGGCCGGAGTCACGTGTAGGCCGCATGCTGGGCCGTAACACAAACTTTGGACTTGTATGAAATTGAGGGCAACTTGCAGCCTGATGCGACCCAAACTAGGCTGTGTGCGCAACAATTAATGTAGTGAGGACTCGCTTGTTCTTTCCCTTGCGAAGATGTATAAGTAGTTGCACTGTATGTAGGCCAATGTGACATTTACGGTTAGAGCGTCGGTGCAGCTTAAGCAATCTTGCGATCAGCAATACTGACTGGAATTCTACTATCAAATCTCTCTCCTACACACCTTTCCAAGACCCTTTCTTGCCATAATGTCCCACTCTGCTGATTTCAGTTTGGCTTGGCCGTGACAGTTGTAGCCTGATGATGCTCACGCTTTGCATCACAACTTCTGAACGGCCGCCCTTGGCCAATCCATCCAAACAGTCCAGGCACTGCCGAGGTATTCATCAATTGCTTGCACCATGTAGCTCGGCTTGCTCTGCCACCACCACCACCTGCTCTTTGCTTCAGATAGAACAGAGCCAGCCGTAGCATAAAAATATGCCAAAAGGATCAAAGCGATTGGATCATGAGTGTTGACCAGCGCGACGAATTTAGCAGGACAGAACGCCTGCCATTCCAGGAAGCATAACAACAACTCTAGTGCTTCTGTTCTGGTATCATCCTGCTCCTCGGCTAGAGAGAGGAATGGGGCGAGAGACTCGACACATTCTTCGTATACCTCTCTGTTTTCGAGAAAGTGGGGAATGGGAGGTAAACCATTGAGGAGATTTATAAAATGTGCAAAAGGCCCTGTAGATGGTACGATTCGGGGAATGGATCGTCGTGTCAATCGAGGCGGTGCCACTAAAGACTTGAAGACACCACTGTGGGCAGCGCGATGGTGGCTGGCAACGATTGACCGGATACCACGAAGGAAAGCGAGCGAGCTATCCTGGAAAGGAGTCGTGAGTGGATCCATGTGAACCGTAGAGCAAGCGTGGAAACAGAGCAAGAATGACGCTGCGAGTGCTGCGTCTTGATTTGCCGAAATGCTACTCTGAAATTGCTTGTTGAAGCTAGAAAGAGCATTTTTCAGGTGGTGCGCTTCGAGAAGTCCATAGTTATAAAACGAGGGACTTTGAGCATAGCGGTGGGTCTCCTGGAGATGTCGGGCGGAGAGTCCGAGTATCGCATGCATAACGAAATCATGCTAAGGTATGTAGTTAGTGTTTATACGACTTCCCCACCCCATTTTCGGGGTTTTACCTACTTGCAAGGCGAGTTGCAACACGTCCTCAACCCAAATGGATTGACTGCCAATAAGACTAATACTGGTAGTGGACTTGAAATGTGCCAAGAGGAAGACATCGTGAGTGTCGAAAACCGGAGCATCATCTGCAATCACCTGTGAAATCTGATATCCATGCGATAGTGAACTGTGAGACAAGATGGAAGATGTTTTTTTGGGTTGGGCGGAAGAGCGAGCAGCGTTATCTTGACAGTCGGCTTTTGAGACCGCGGCAATCGACGAGCGGAATGTGGTGACTTGACTATTCCAGCTTGGCGCGCTAACGATGGAATAGACACAGACATGTGGACCGATCTTACACCGGGAGCAAGGACGCAACTCGTCACACTAAATATAATCAGCTTTTATTCTAATTCTAACGGCCTGATTTGAATCAAACCAAGTTGACGAACACAAGTGGCCGATTTGATGTATAGGTGCAAGCATCCTTCACCTGAACTCGATGTTGACTGACTTACCTTGACTCTTCGCTCCTTGCATCTTAGGCAACCTGACCGAGATCTTCCTTTTGATGCTCTGGTTTTGGCGACAGGATTACCACTTATCTTATTGGACAATTTTGGTACTGGCATGCTTGGAGTCTTTGCAAATTTGGTTAGCGGTATAGAATGAGCGATAATAAATGACGTTGCCCTATCTCCTAATAATCGAGGTTGTAGTGTGGATTGTAGTCAGATGTAGTAAATCACGATTGATATAGATCACACTACGAGCGGGAGGCCCGGCTAAGGCCAGATTAGTGGACTACGTGTATGGTGGCGTAGTAGGCGATCAATTCTTCATCAGCCTTAGCGCTATTGAAGAGCTTGTTCCAATAAGGAAAGTTACGAGTTTTGTTCCAGGGATACCTTGGACTACGTGTATGGTGGCGCAGTAGGCGATCAATTCTTCATCAGTCTTAGCGTCATTGGAGAGCTTATTCCATTTAAGGAAAGTTACGAGGTTTGTTCTAGGGCCAAATGGTGGCATTTAATTAGTCAAAAGGCACTCTTGGCGGCACAAAAAATCCACTCAAATACTTAGCCCCTGTAAATAACCTGGGTGTTCCCAGCATACAAAGGTTCCCTTCTAAGGGTCGATTTAATGTATCTTTCCAGGGATACCTTGCAATCGTAGTTCTCCCCCAATTAACAATCGCACAAACATAACCATAGAAGCGGACAGTACTCAGGGCGGCATCCTTTAGCGACTCCCTGCTCAAACGAGTTAGATCGCCAATGGTTGTTGCCTAATTACGGATGTCTTAGGGTTACAAGTCGAAGCTAGTCTCGAAATCCTTTACTATGGTGGCTGGCCGATCAGACGGGATCGATGCGAACGTAGCGCGAAAAAGGCGACTGGGTTGCGGAATTGCGTACATTCACTTCGCCGACTGAGAAATATAGCTGGCACTCCCCAGTAGAAATCCCGACAGTTTTATTAGAAGAAGCTAGCTGACTTCGAGGCAGCCAGAGAGGGCATCAGTACACCTTGATATGATAACTGGGGGGCCTAGCACAATGAATATCTCGTATGCTTCCCAAAGAAGCATTGCTACTAAAGGGATCACAATTACATCCAAAATAAGTAACTTACGCTTACGAGGACACATTAACTCTGTCTGCCAATATGCAACGGCGAAGGCAATGCCTCGCTTCTATGTTGGCTTCTTGACTATTTAAAAGCTCTATGCCTCTACATTGTTTGAGTTATCCAATTCCTCGGACACCGACAATCTTTCCACAAACAGATAATCCGACTTCATCTTTACTCAACTCTTTGCCAATCATGGCTGATATGTTTCTACTCGCCACTTTTCTGGCATCGGCAGTGACTGCTACGAGTCTTGCCAAGCTAGGCTGCACTACCGACACCGTTCATGCCGGGGTCTCCACCAACGGCACCATTCGTATGAATGAAAATCCACTACTACCGTTTGATTCTCCGATGACGGATGGATTTAACTCTACGGTTGGAGAGGAGTGGTCATTCGAAGCTGTGTCCGAAGATGGGAAAGCCGGGATGGGTTGGATGCTCAGCCGCGGCACAATCGCCGGAAACCCCTTGGCCCAACGCTCTATCATCACTATTGTCTGGCCCAACGGGACGAGATATATGGAGTCTGATTTCGCAGACGTCTCTACAATTCAAATGTGTAAAGACTCGACGATTGGGACATGGTCTAATGAGACCTCGGGGATGAACTGGAGTTTCGAGTCATCCAACGACTACTCGCATACGGTTGTTACGATCGACTCAGCTACCATCAAAGGGACAATTACATTGGATTCACTGAGTCCTGCTGTCTATCCGAATGGCCTTGTCTACCCTGATAGCCGTGGAAACGCCCTGTTCGCACCCTATATCTACTGGGCTGAGACTGTGCCCGTTGCGACCACCGAGGTCAATCTTGTCGTCAATGGGACTCCATACACCACCAAAGGTATCGGGGGTAGAGAGCGCAACTGGAATTCTTTCAATTGGGCCTCGTTGAGCTTGACTTGGAACATGCTTAGGGCGACTGCTGGCCCATATACTCTTATGGCCTGGGTTTATACATCAAAAGTCGACGGGCAGACGTACTTCACCAGCATGATTATGGAAGGAAAGGAAGTGGTATTCCGTACCCAGGAACGAGAGGCATCGACAACCAGCACATTCGGCTCGTTCGACCTAGCATACGGCGGAGCTGTCCATTTGACATCGGACCCAAGCGGGGAGCCTTTGCCTCCGTCAAAGCACACGGGATATGTGCTAGAAATGGTGGATCCAGAGGCCAACAAACATTGGAAGTTCGAGATTGATTACACACAGACTGTGTACTTATTCCCGTCCAGTAATGTTACAAGGGTTGGTGGATTCGTTGGCGCACTGAAGGGAGGCTTGGTTGGTGGACCTCAGTACTTGGGACGGGCCAGTGGAAATGTGCAGGATATGATTTGAGAACGTTACTGGCAATTTCGCAAGTCACTTCTCTATTTCGAAATTGTTACGGCCCAGCATGCGGCCTACACGTGACTCCGGTCACCCCCATTCATTTCTCCCAATCACGCCTGGATCACGGTGAGCCTCACACGATCCACGGACGGGATCACCTCTCAACTATGGTGATCCACCTACTTTATATACACATTCATTCACTAGATAGAACAGTAGCTCTTCAGCTATCAATACTATATAAGTATCGTCTTCGCCTGTACCGTTCCTAGACTCAGACACCGCGCTTAGTGACTAGTATTGCACACGATATCCCGGTTTACTCGTTAATATAAAAACAAACCTCTGTTCCTGCCTGCCCTATAGTCAGCTCCGGACCCGAGCGTCACAGAATTCAATTCCAACGTGTCAGGTGGTGCTAAACACGCTGTGCTAAGGCGTGCGTTAAGCACCCATTGTATCTAGCTATCACACATCAATAGCCACTTAATAGTTAAGAGAAGAGTTAAGTTAGTGGCTAGGCCGATGAATGGGGGGGGTTAAGGGGAACGGGGGGGACGCTATTAGCGTCCTTTTTAAAGCAGGTTAGAGATGAGACAGTGGATGCAGGGAGGCTTGAAAGACTATGATCATGATCATAAGGTTAATGAGATTAGATGAGTTGCTCGATTATAGAATAGCGACAATGCACTTTGAGCTGGTTACACATAGTACACTAGCTTTCCTCCACGCACTTTACCCTGCCTCAGCTCCTCCAACCCGACGAGCACCCCCTCAAGTCCCTTCCCACCAAAGTCAACCGTCGTCCTAACCGGCTTAGCCTGGCCACTGGCCAGCAGCCCACGCGCCAGCTCCCAGAACGTCTTTCCAAACTCAAAGTCCTCCGGCCGCGCCTTAAACGTGATCAACTCATCCCCATCCGCCCAAACAAACTCTTCGCCGATAATGGTGTAAGCCAAAATGGGCTGAGCGGTGATGTTCGGGAACTCGGCTTTGATGAGCTCCGGGCCGCCGTCTTCGGTACTGGAGTAGCGTCCGCCGGAGGAGGACATGGCCGCGGCGGTGGCTTTGCCTGTTTCAGCGGAGCCGATGGTGTCGAAGGCCAGCTTGAGTTGGTCGTTGGTGGCAGCTTTGACGTCGGAGGACCAGGTTGGGGAGTTGTAGTCGAAGATTGCGTCGGCGCCGAGGCTGCGGAGGTACTCCTCGTGACGGGGTGAGGCTGTCGTGAGGACGGTGTAGCCGGACGCTTTCGCAAACTGAATGGCGTAAACCCCGGTTGCGGTGGCGCCTCCGTAAATGAGGATGGGCTCCGGAGTCGCCAACGGCTTATCCGGGAGGGCTAGCTGAAGCGCTTGATACAAGCCTTGGCCCTGATGAACAGTAAGTGTCTATGGTCAAAGAATGACCATTCGCTTTGGTGTACGTACAACTGTTGAGATGCCGACTCCAAGAACCGCTCCCTCCTCGTCACTGAGGTTATCCGGAATTTTAAGCTGCGCGTCGCCCTTGGCCACAATATACTCGGCGAAAGCGCCATCTTCATGCTGAATTCTGTTTCTGCCCATCGCACACTTATTAGAAATAATCCATACTAGACCGGAGGGCAATCTCATAACTTACGATCCGTGCGTGAAACCTGCGATCCTATCACCCTTCTTGAACTGCTTCGTGACCTTGCTGCCGACTTCCTCCACAATACCCATGTAGTCGCAGCCCGATCTGGTTCCTGATGGATCACCTCCGATGCCTAGGTAGACGTGTTGCCAGTCTGTTGGGTTCAAGCCCACGGCGATAGTCTTGACGAGGATATAATCATCTCTCAGTTTCGGGGTAGGCACTGTTGCGATGCCGCCGACCTTGCCTAAGGACTCGACGACGACGGCTTTGATTGTGCTTGGTACCATGGTTGCGAGGGTTTATAATATTGAGGCAAAGGTGGGGGTGAAGTAATTGAGACTGAGATTTTAACTTACAGTATCTGGGCTCTAAGATTCAAGTACCTGTTAAATGAGCCCGAGCTTGAACAGGCTGCAACAGTTGTAGAAGTGCTGTTGTGGTCCTTGAACCGTTAGTTGGTCATTGACACATGTAAGTAGTGGTGTAATCGGAATAGAGGCCTTGAACTGGGCCGTCGTCAAGATCCCACTTTTGGGTGGGCTGCAAATTAAGCCACAGGGGACCAATTTTCGACCCTAGCTCACTGGGGCTCCGGTGGGTCGCAGCTAGCCCCTGGAGGATCGTAGCTGGAGGATCGTAGCTGGAGGATCGTAGCTGGAGGAGGATCACCCTTAGCTCAGCCTGGATCACTTTTAGCTCAGCCTGAATCACCCTTAGCTCGGGGAGGATCGCCCTCGGCTCAGGTAGGCTCACTATCGGCTCAGGTAGGCTCACTATCGGCTCAGGTAGGCTCACCATCGGCTCAGGTAGGCTCACCATCGGCTCACTTCAGCTCACCATCAGCGCAGGCTAAAGCAGCAATGCTCAGTTCCAAGGATGGAAAGGGAAATTCTGGATGTCGGTTTTGGGGACCCGTATTGTCTGTACTGCGGATCTGGTTTGGGGATCAAAAACACGCGTAAGCCACTCTAAGCTGATCTTCGAGTCATTGTATCCGTTTTCAGAACATCCGAAATGCCATCCAGGAGTTGGGTACGTAGTCCAGTTGCTTCTATGGGTTGAAGCCAGCCAGATTATAAGAGGTAGCAGCGACCTACCGTCAGCACTGACACATTCAATAGAAGTTACCATTTGCCGCTTAACACCCGCGCCCCTATAGTCTCGTATATCATCCTTACCTACAAGGACTTTAACGGAGCCGAGCATACTTAGCATGACTCCAGTCTCATCCATGTTGTAGACATTTCCTGGCAAAATAGCCGGGTCTTGTAGTACTTTGCCAACTACTTCAAACCACTCTGTAACCTTATCATATATGTGACTATCATGTCGTTTCCAGTCCATGGCCTTGACCCGCCTCGCTTTTAGTTCTCGATGGCGTTTCTCGAAGGCCCGAGGCCAGTTCGGGCCTGGAGGCTTGATTGCTTTTTTCGAGGACCGACGGCGGGCGATACTAAACGCTAGCGAACGTATAAACTTAATCCGTACAGGGTGCCCGAAACTAGACATTAGAAATAAAAACTTCACGAAGGCTTTCTCCTCTAGGGTAAGGTATTGTCGGCTCCTTGCCAGTTCCTCTTTCGAGCGTCGTCCGTGATTACGATGGTGGAGTGTGGAGATAGGAACATTGCCCCTTTCTGATAGGGCAGCATATGTCCTAGGTATATCTGGAGGAAGGCATTGCGCCAGCACCTGGCTGGCTCGGTCCATGTCTATGATTGTAGTTATGGAGAAAGGCACGACGCATAGAGACGCCTGGCACGACACAGGACACCTGGCAACAATGAACGCGCACCGCCCTGCCTCCAAAAATAGCCAACACGTGACCGTCCATGGACGTTTCTAGAAGAACGCCACACTGCTGTGCATAGCGTAGAATAAAATACAGTTAGCTAATCAACCGATCTCCACTACGTAAGCTCGCTAAATTCTAGTGCCAAGACACACCGTAGACCTATTGCACGGATAAATCCGGAGTGCATATTCTCATAGGCTGAGTGTCCTTAAAACTCGGAAATATCTTCTTTTTGAATAGTACCATGGTTCTAGTGCTCCGAACTTTAAAGAGGTGTTGATGGTTGCAATGGGGCAGGGATGCAAAGCTAACACGGTCCTGGACGCCGTGAACGGAACGATCGACAGCATGATCAAAACCGCCGTATTTTTTTCGCTACATACTGGTTCCTGGAAGAGAAATAGCGAAAGAAAGATAATACATAGATTATAACTTGATAAGCTCGCGAGGAAAAGAATTATGATATCTGAACAATAGGTTCATCTCGGCGTGGGGTGTTTCTCGACCAGCAGTGATAGACGTTACCTTGCCAATTTGCCACGGTAAAGCTTCAAGCATATTCTAGATCAAGTGACAAGACGTCCACGTGCGGAATTACGTATTAAATATTTACCACTTGAGTCTAGCTAGAGGCAGAAGAACGCCTCAGTGACGCTAGCAGGGAGGACGGTCAACCCGCTCTAGACAGAACCTTATAAGGTGGCGAGATCTATAGGTGTTCTCAGAGAGTTAGAACCATTGCTAATAATAATATTTCCTATACTTGTTAGTTATATGAGAAGTTTCTGCTTAAAATAGTTTAATAATATAACATTAACCTCCCTCCCTGTGTGCCGGGCACCCCTACGTGCCGGAACAAACTCAAGGTACTTTAAGTTCTAAGCGGTCTAGAATCTACACACGCGTTCATATTCCAATATTTCTATAGAGCCTTTATTCTACAGTTATTACTAAACATTTTAGACGTTCCTACTATAAAAATTACATTAGCGTAGCCCTGTTGTCGTCTGATTTCTGTAGAGTGCTCTTTCATAGCACGATAAAAATTCTCCACTATAGCACCACCACATTCACCTACCGCCCTCTAAGTTTAACCTAGGCCTAATTTGAGCTGTATCTGTTGGTAAAACTAGAATGGACAACCTTACCACTTTACCACTTTGCCACCACAAGCGCCACCACGGCATTCCAAATCACCAGGAATTCGTAATATCGTTACTGCCTATTTGATTATTATGTATTTAAGCAGTCATTACCTTCAGAAAAGAATCAATGCAATCATTCCTTTGAAGACAATATTTATGAGAACTTCATGCTGCCAAATAAGACCTCCATGAGGTTATAAGCCCGGCTGGCGAATCTCATATATCACTCATTTTTATGACCTGATCCAAATTGTCTATCAATTAAATCCTCACGGCTGTTAAAAATGATAAAAGAGACCAGAGTACTAAAGCTCAAAGGAGCTGCAAATCTTACCATATGGCTATTCAGGCTTGAAAAGTACATAACAGCAAAAGGCACATGAGACGCAGTTGAATTTGTTCCGTACAATCAAAGTACGCGGCAAAAGTCTCCATCAAACCCACATCAGAGCAACAGTGGAACGTCCGTTGCCCCTAACAGTTTATTACAAGAACTAGTTAGAGAGACAATTGAGACAGAGACACCCTCACCTAGACAGACAAAAACTAATCCGGAAAAGAAGCCGAAATTTGGAGCCACGAGCGACTACCAAAAATTCGACTTTAGCCTGGAATTTACGAAGGACCAAAACGACTAGGTACTACATCCCAACAATAGTAAAGCAATTAATAATATCGTTATCCACTGTGAGGACATACCAGCACGAAAAGTCGACAGAATCCTGGCAGCTCGATGGGTTATCAACACCCTTATCAAGCACTACAAGATTAACACAGAACTATAGAAGTATCTAGTTGTTGAACGGATCTGGACTATGACGTATGCTTCATACAAAGACATGGAAAACTACACTAACAAATTCAGAATCCTTATCCAAGACATTGCACGGCAAAAGATTACAATTGACTTTATGCTCAAGCATGTAATGATCCACAATCTTGAAACGTACTTTACGTCCTTTCAAGAACGAAAACGTGATACGGGCATCGAATCGCTTTCGTATGATACTCTTACAAGTCAACTCCATGACGAAGAGCTCGTGAATAAATCTCAATCCAAAGCTGCTTCACATACAACAAACACAAGAAGTAAGAAACAGAGTCAAAGTCAAAGCAAATTGCCTGGCATAGGTAAAGAACACAAGTCAAAGACTTGCCCATAGTGTAAAAGGGAAGGCAAGAAAGAAGAAGACTGCTAGTTTAAGCACCCAGAAAAGGCTACAGACGGCTGGCGTAAGAAGCAAAAGAATCTTCGAAAGAATAAAGACAGCGAAGCGACATAGCTTACCCTAACTAATACCCTAACTAATACCTTTCCAAGCTTCTTTACCTACAGCGACAAATGCAAGACAACGTACGACACTTCATCAAAGGTCAATGTCTGCAACAACTCTACCTGGTTTACCGAGATGCATGCTGCCAGCGGGACCCTAAGCAGAACAGAAAGAACCGTACAAATCCTACAAAAAGGAACAATACGGCTTCCATGTCAGCTTCGGAACGGCAAAACTTTCTTCCACACTGTCAAAGATGTTTGGTATCACCCAGACAGCTCTATCAACATCTTGTCAGCTATAAGAATGAGACGCGGGGGCTATACTCTTAATTAGAAAGACAGAGGAATTAAAGATTGAAAAGGCAACAAAGTGGCTGTAGCATACGAAGAAGATAGAATCATTCTCATACGTACAGTAAAAACAGACCCGTACATAGCACTGGCCACAAAGCCATCACCAACCAAGAAGGTGTCAGCAGAGCAGCTCCATTGAATAATAGGACACATAGAATATAGCAACCTCATAAAGCTCATGAAGAACACTACTGGACTAAAGCTAAAGAGCTACCGCCATAGCACCTGCATATGCTACCTAGAATCTAAGCTTCGAAAACGACCGTTTAGCGAACGACAGCGCGCAAAGCGAGAAGGAGAGATTCTCTACCTAGACCTCATACCACTAATCAAGCCAGAAGGATATAATCAAAAGCATGGATACATTTCCATGACTGACGATTTTACTACCGGCACGGAAATAGGGCTTATTCGCTCTAAGGACGAAGCTCCAAACCACGTAAAAGAGCTACAAGCTCGCCGAAAAGCACAGGGAAAACCCCCTATTGCGTATATTTTCTCAGACCAAGATTCTGTATTCATGAGTCAAGACTTTAAAGAATGGATAAAGGAAGAGGGAATTACTCACCAGCCTACTATACGAGACACTCCACAAGAGAATGGACTTACTAAAATCACCCAATTCCACCTCCATGAAAAAGCAACGTCAATGCTAGCAGATCAGAATCTTCCAAGATTTCTCTGGCCACTAGCAATCAAATACGCTGTGGAACTGAAAAATAGAAGCCCAGCACAAAGACTAAATAGCAAGACGCCGTACAAAGTCATCAATGGATGCAAACCGGACCTATCCAAAATCCTGATATTCGAAATAGTTGTATACTATCAGAACAGCCAAAAAGCTCAATCTGAGAAGGTTACACCACGCGGAATCAGAGAGAGATTTATCGGATTTACAGACAAATCTAATAGATTAATCATTAAAGTCTAAAAAGAAGGAACACGGCAGATTACAGAGGAACGAAATTTCGAACCTGATAATGACTGTAAACCGTACAACAGGCATCAATTTACAGACGAAGAAGAACTTAACTTTAGAGAAGATACACGGCAAGCGTCAATAGGCAGCTAATCACCTAGTTAATCATCAAATCCTCCACCCAGCCTACATCCTGAACCAGCAATTAATAGCGAAATGGCCATGCAACATGGGACGTATGAACCCACAATCGAAATCAAGCAGAGCCTATCTTATAAGAGGAAGCTGGACAGGCCGCATGAGCCGAGCCCTGCACTATTAGAGGGAGACACTCGATATAGCAGAGAGCGTACGCAAAGTGTGATTCATGTCAGGCCGCAAACGATCGAAAACGCTGAAAGAGAAGCACAACAAGATGCTGCAATAAGCCCTGAGACAGAATCGCTGATCCAGGAGCCACCCTCTTCAACGGAACCACCACGGTAATCAACACAAAACAATAGAGGACAACCATCTCTAAAATTCCATGACGAGTATGGATATGCAACCTTAACAAAGCTAGTGACAGCAGAAGCCGCAGCAAGCGTACGGAAGGCAATTGCACTTACCGGAGCCCCTAACAAGCATTTCTACACGCTGTACACAGCAATACTTGATGAAATCAACCATGCCTATTAAAGCTTCTACTCCTACCTTGATAACGCCCTAGAGCAGGCTGCAATCGTAGCTAACACAGGCACGTACAAAGAGCTAGGTCTAAATAATCCAGAGCCGAAATCCTTTACAGAAGCAATGCAACAGCCAGATAGCACAAAATGGAAAGAAGCAACAGATGTCGAGATACAGCAGCATCAAGAGAATGGGACATTTGAACTTGTCGAATTACCCACAGGGCGTACAGCGCTAGATGGAAAGTGGGTGTTCAAAGTCAAAAGAGGAGCCAACAATCAGATTACCAAGTACAAGGCTAGATTCGTAGGAAAAGAATTTATGCAGCAATTTGGCATTAATTACGACCAGACATATACTGGAGTCGTACGAGCATCTTCAGTACGAACGATATTCACGCTTGCAGCACTATTTGACCACGATATTATACAGCTTGACTTCGTGACGGCATACCTTAATTCTGACCTTAACGAAGAAATCTACGTCAAGCAAGCACCTGGTTACGTCCAAAAGGGCAAGGAACATCTTGTCTACAGAGTCAAGAAAGGCCTGTACGGACTGAAACAATCGGCACGCAAGTGGGCAAAACAGCTTACAAGCTTTCTCATTAAAATCGGATTCAGGCCACTTACGGCAGATAACAACGTATTTATCAAAGGTACTATCCGCACGGGACTCACGATTACAGTCTACGTGGACAACGTCAAGCTTATTAGCAGCGACAAGCCAGCCATGAAGCAGGTTATCAATCAGCTAAGCAAGGAATTTAAGACGACTAATCTAGGAGGCATTAAGCACTACCTTGGAATGGAAATCAAACGCGACCGTAGCACGAGGACAATCACGCTCAGCCAGCGAGCGTACATTAAAAGGATTCTCGACAAATATAGGTATAGCAAGCATGGACGTAGGGTAAAGACGCTAATGGTAATAGGTTAACGCCTTAACCCATTTGACGGCATCGCCACTGAAGCTTCAAGACAAGAATTTGTCGCCTAGCTAGGATCGATTATGTACGCCATAATTAGTACTCGGCCAGATATAGCATTTGCAGTCTCATCTCTTGCACAGCATACAAATAACCCTGGACCCGAGCATTGGCAAGCACTCAAAAGGATCTTCTTCTACCTGCGCAGTACAATCGATTACTGTATCACGTTTAGTGGAGAAAGCAACGACAAAATTGCTAGGTATATAGATACCAGCTTTGCTAAAGATTCTGCAACCAGACGCTCAACAGGAGCCTACATTTTTACCCTGAACGGAGGACCTATCAGCTGGACTTTAAAGCGTCAGCTGACAGTCGCTTTATCGACTACAGAAGCAGAATACATAGCCATGTGTCAAGCCACAAGAGAAGCCATCTGGCTCAAGCAATTGCTTACTGAATTAGGACTTCATCAAGAATCTATCGAGATTCACGCAGACAACAAGAGCGCTATTGCTTTAGGCAAGAACCCTGAATTCCATAAGCATAGCAAGCACATCAACGTACAATACCACTACGTACGAGAGCAGGTACAAAGCGGACGAATCACCACACCCTACCTGCCAACCAATCAGATGGTAGCAGACAGCTTAACCAAAGCTGTCAGTCCAGAATTGCATCTTCAATTTATCAATCACTGCAGGCTCGACCCTGACAAGGCAAAGAAGAGACATGATTAAGACATCTCCAAAAGCATCGTACGCAAGCTTGAGAGGGAGTGTTGGTAAAACTAGAATAGACAACCTTACCACTTTGCCACTTTGCCACCACGAGCGCCACCACGGCATTCCAAATCACCAGGAATTCGTAATGTCGTTACTGCCTATTTGATTATTATGTATTTAAGCAGTCATTACCTTCAGAAAAGAATCAATGCAATCATTCCTTTGAAGACAATATTTATGAGAACTTCATGCTGCCAAATAAGACCTCCATGAGTATCGACGCACTACGATGATTTCAGGCCATCATCAATAATATCTCTACAAAGGGTGCGGCGCGATGCATAACGTTTTTTACGAGCGCACGGGCCCTAGGACCTCCCCTCCTTACTAAGCGAAGTTTCAGCCAATGGGAGAGCCTCGCTCTCAGGTCTTGGCACCCCATCAAATGAAGTTAATCTCGAGTTTCTGCAACCTCTCTAACAACATGTCAGCACAACGCTCCCAGGGCAGAGCTACAGGCGCTGCAGACGTCTCCCAACAGGAGCAAGCCTTTATAATTACCCTCAGGAAAATTAGCGGACGAAAATTCGGCGAAATAGCAGATGATCTAGGGGTCCCTGAGTCGACTGCAAGCACTGTTTACTATCGAGCTCGAAACCGAGCTGGCGGCGACGATATTCACGCGATGTTGGCCTCAATACCTCCTCAATCTAACCGTCCTGGTAAGAAACCAAAGGTGGAGAACGGCAGCGAGCTATCCAGTCGAATGCGGAAGGCAATAATTGACAAAGGGGACCAGAAAATGGTGGCTGCAGTTCGCCCAGTTCTTTAAGAAGTTGGCATCAACAAACTTAACCGGAGGCAGGTTGAAAACGTCGCAAAGGAGCACCGAGATCCTGAACATGACTACGCAATTGTTCGAAAAGTACGGCCTAAGAAGAGCAAGCTAGATGAAGAGGATAAGAAGCAGCGAGTTGACTACTCACAGTGGTTGATAGATAAGTACAACTTGCGTTTCCCTAAGCTTATATTCGTCTGTTATGACGAGACTTTAAAGCCTTTTGGAGGCACTAATAACTGTGGAGGCAAGCAGAAGATCTCCGCGCCTCGAGGTCGTAATGTTGATTTGAACAACTTTGCTGTACACGTTGATTCTCCTCGGTTCTCTCTTATGATTTGCGCTGCTGCATCCTCCTATGTTACCTGCTCATACGAAAGGCCCTGTATTACCTAGGTAGCTACATCTGAGGATGAGAAAGATCACTTGAAAACTAAGGTTATAGCCGCCAACGAAGAAGACCGGTTACACTGTGAGTGGCAGCAAAAACAGGCTCTTATTCCTGGCACGCCTGAGTACAAACAATTGGAGGAGATCAACAACAAAATTGAAGCTGAGAACGCCGAATATCGTCGTAAACACCCAGGCTGCGGCAGGAAGGGTCTACATAATAGGAAATCGCCAAAGCAGGTCTTTAAGCACGAGATTTTTACGTACACTGAAGGCAAAGGTATGAACGCGATCTGGTACGCTGAAAATATATTAAAGAAACATGTATTTCCGTACTATGAGGCGATCAGGGAAGAGAATCAAGGATCATGGATCTACCTTATAGAGGATAACGTTCATCTCCACCAGGCTGCTCGCCGTTACCTCCGCCATACAATTCGTGAGAAGGAAATTGAGTTTGCTCCTCACCCGCCCTGGTCACCAGATTTACACCCAATTGAGCGCTGTTTTGGCAGGTTGGAAGGATTTATTAATAGCTACACTGTAACATCTTCTTCACAAATGGCAAAGAAAAAGGCAGAGAGGTGGGTGGAGTCAGTTTGGCAGAAAGATCCTACAATGGAGTCGTACATGGCCAAACATCTCCACCCTGACTACTTTGTACGGGTGGCAAAGCTCTGCATTGAACACCAAGGCAATAACAATTTCCGCGCATAGAATGAGCCACAAAATCCTGATTATTTGCGCCTATTTTCGATGATTTTTGGTTGTTTTTGATGTGAGCCCATTTTGATGAGGTTGCCAAGAACAAGCTCGTATAGCTCGTAAAAACGTTATGCAACGCGCCGCACCCTTTGTACTATAGCATGAAAGTTCGCCACGCAGGTCGGTACTTCCGATCGAAGCGAGAGACGACTTCGGTTAGCGTGAGATGATCACGCAAGTATTATTAATCGTTGCATGGTAACTTAACTTACTCAGGTAAGCCTGTGGGGTGCTGGTGGGAAAGGGAGCGAGTGAGAGGTCGCGAATGTAAGAGGACACGTGGCTACTGATGGGACACTTTCTGGTATATAATACAATACAGCTAGCTCAAGTCTTAATACACCACAAGTAAGCGAGCCATTCCTTGGCGTGAGACACCCTTTGATCGGTGAAACTCTCGGAATGCTTGATACCAAGGGCTGAGGGGCATAACAACTTGAAGAAACATTTTCCTTTCATGGAATTCCCAAAGTATTGTTCCGAAATACAAAGAGTTTCCAAAATCCGTGATGTAGTGGGAGGTGAAGCTTAAGCGCTTCTTAGTGCTATAAAAGAACCAACTAAGAGCATAACTAAGACTATCGTATTTTTTTTGGCTACAGTCTAGAAACCTGAGAAGAAATAGCTAGAGAACAATAATACGGTAACAATAAGTTTATTAACTTTCGTGGGGGGACTCAAGACACTAATTAGTTAAATTTGTTTCGGCACGGTGGGTTTTTCGCCACATAGGGAGGGAGGTTTAGTTGGTCATAACGTATTCTAGGTTGGTTTTTGATTGATTGAGTTTTATTCCGCCCGGCTCTAACGCCTAAAGGGCACTAGTACACTATGTTACATAATCACGCTTCCTTTGATGCCGACATAAACTCCTCAAGCCCATACGTGTTTCTGCTCTGCCTCTGCCTCTGTCAACTGTCTGCTCTCATTTTTCCCCCACTCTCGTGCGCGATTAATAGCAAGCAGTCTTGGAGTCTTTTCTCCAAGTGTTCAGTGTCCTTTCCACGGCGATTGAAGCGTAGCCTGCTCATGCATGAGGGTGCAAGATGTAGGTTAGTATGTGTAGATAGGCATCGCCCCTTTTAGGGTGCGGTCAGTTTACTTGTCCAGTTCCTGGGTTTAGTCGTCCTGTAGCTATGGCGTATTTGACGGTTGCTTTGACTGCGTTCATGGTTGGTGCCCATTTATCTGGGTCAGAGGGCGCCTTCCCTCCCAAGTAGAAGGAGAGGTTGCCTCTTCTTGTTTCCGTCTGATCCAGCATGTGTGCTCGGTGTGTCTCCCACTTTGTGCATCGGAAAAGAAAATGCTCAATCGTTTCTCTAGCCCATCCGCATGTGCATTGATCAGATTCTGCTGCTCCAATTTGGTGTAGATATCCATTTAACCGAGCCATACCCGTTCGCAATTGTGCCAGCACAAGTATTGATTCGTATTCTCAGAGAAAATACTATGTAGAGGTGGCACACGTCTACCTACATAGACCCTCTACCTTGCATCCCCTTCGATCCTTATCCGCTCCTTGCGGGGCACAGCCGGTTCGCAAGTCAATACCAGTTTGCTCCTTAAGCCTACTTCTATAGCCAACCTAAAGATTCCATCCGCGATGGCCATCTTCAAGATTCTATTCTCTCAGTAGACCGACACGCGCGTCCGTCCTCTCGAGCCATATAGAAAGTGTCGTAACTGTAGTCCGCCCACCCAGTCTTCCGTCGCTTCCATTATATGCTGCGCCCCGCAGATTGTCAGATCTGTTTCGCGCTGCCTTGCAAAATCTCTCTTGCAAAGCCGACCGTGTCTCGCAGGAGTTCGCCCACTTGTATCCTCCCTGTAACCAGAACAGCCAAGCGACACAGTGTCATCCCTCCTACTAACCAAGGTGCCTCGTCGTTCTCTGTGTGGGTTCAAGAGCGCCGCGCCTCGTCGTTCGTTCTCGCTATGACTGTCCACATTTCTTGTCGCTTCTTGTCGCTTCTTGTCCAGCGCGTGTCGTCCCCCTTTTAACAGAGCAGCCCAAAAGCACCCCAAGGGTGTCCTATCCCACGACCCATATGTCCATCGCTTGTAGGCTCGATTTCGCGGTCGTGTGTCGGGTGGTTTTTAAAGTGTTCCCTTGTCGCTTGTGGGTGGTAGGGCTCAACCCTCCCTACACCTGTAGCCCTAACCAGCGGACAGTGCTGGCTGGTGGTGACTCTTCTTAGCTCTGCAAATACCCCCCCAGAAAAGGTATTTACAGGTTCCCGGCCGGCACCACGTGGAGGTGAGAGTCGTCGCCGGCCTATTCTAGGTTGGTTGACCGGAAGGCGTGGCTGAAGTTTTGGATCGCAAGGCTGCGGGGCTAAGGTCGGCCCGCTTGCCAAGACTTCACACAGCCACAGGTCTGGCAGCCACTGTAAGTAAATTACACCATCATGATTATGTGGCTGTTTGCACTAGCCAGGATTGGTGATTGCTCCGATTGAAGGTACCAATTGGGGAGGCGACCCTGCATGAATTTGCGCGCGACAGCAGACACAAGGCTGGCAATAACTCCCGAGCGTCGTAGCAAGGTTCTAAGGCTTGAATAAGACCCTTCTGAAAGAGCTTTACATAGTAAGAGCTCTATATAAGTGCTGTGCTGAAAGAACTCTATAATGCCAGGAAAGGAAGCTCTCTGCAGATTAGGTATGAAGGCGACAACGCGACCGTAATTTTTAGGTACGAGGAATCGTAGATGTAGAGAAAGAACTACAGCACACAGCGTATATAGAGCTATAGCGAAAATCGCTGTGTGCACAGGTTTTGAGTTGCTAGAAGTCCAGGTACCCCTCATATTTCTCGGCGCGGGGGGCTTCTCGACCTGCAGGGATGGACGTTACCCCCATTGATCTGGCTGGCCGACGTCTAGGAAAGCACCTTGACAGCCCGAGATATGACAACTTATATTTTCAACATACGTTCGTCGTCGTTGACGGTGGAATGCGGATGCTAGCTGTTTGCATTATGCCGGTCCATCCGGTAGGCTCGCTCCACGCGACGTCCAATGATGTCACATATGGTGGGAAGCTGATTATCGTTGGACTTTGCAGGATTCTCGGCGGCAAGATTAACGTACAAAGTGGCTGACAGTTGGCCATAGGATTTTTTCGTCCCAGATACTTGGATCGACATACACGACTCCTGAGTCTCCGCCATTTTATCTGCCTCCTGGATTTCCTGGGCGTGTGGAGCCGCCGCCATCTGGAACATCGCCGCTCCCCGAGCTAGAGTATGTATATAATAAAGTTGAAGTGCCCTAAATTTTACCTGGCAGATGTTATGAAAACCATGGATCAGGACCAAATCCAGGCACTAGAAACGATTGACCCGAAACCACTGGAATCGTAGAGACAGCCCGTCTTCGAAGGGATCAACATTGGGACCGACAGAAAGAAGGCCATACAGAAAGTTAACTCCCTCATGAATAAGGCGAGAAGATTGTTGAACCAGGCGTTTCAAATCAATGCCAAGTTTAACTATTATTGGTTAGGGAACCCCTAAAGCTTTCAAGGTACTACAGCCTAGCGCCGGTCCGAAGGACCATATACACAAACCACTCCAAATAACGACCACACACCCTGTCACATCAGTAGCGGCAGGTCTAGATACTCCCTTATAGGCCTCCCAGTAGATTCAAATAATCATCATCAAATACGCGATACCTACGCCATTCCAACTGCTCCTACATTAAATCATCAGTAACTAATTCTAGGTCAGACATGACCTCCAGCTAGCCAATCATACTATTAGGAATAAAGTTTTAAAGGTCGTGTTTGGGACTGAGCCGCTTATTAGCATATGGCTAGGCCGCCTCTCTGACTCTTTAGATCAAAACATCCCCTCCTCCCAGCCATCCTTGCGAATGAGAGACTGGGTTTTCAAGCTCTAAAAAGATCCTTTACATTACAAACATCATACCTACTAGTCTTCCTATGTATAGCTCTTGCTTTTATTTACAGGGCGTAATTACAGGCTCACAGTGCGTCAGCAGCAGCCTATAAATCACTTTATTAGAGTAATAAAACATATAGGCAATTGGCTGTGTATTAAAGTCGAAGTTGAGAATAAGTCATAAGAAACCTTATCGCAACTAGAAACTCCGGCCGGGTATCTTAGGCGAGACGATAAGCGATAATGTTATATATAGATATTAGAAATAGTTCTATTATTTTTTTAAGAGAAGATTAATAACCTCTAATTAGATACGACGATAGCCTTAGTTTAATCTTAAATTATATTACTTCCGCCTTTTTATACTTGCTCTTATTTTTTAACACTAACCTTAAGATTACTAATACTAATAAGCGTGTCTAAATACTCTAGCCTAAGCACCTTCTTATATTCTTCTAGTGCTTACTAGTATATTACCTTTACTATTCTCCTATTAAAATAGTATTATAGCGCCTATTAGTAATTTCGAAGATACTTATAGCTGTAAAGGCCTAACTTAGATCTACACTACTACTTATTAAAACCCTCTATAATAGTAAGTATAATACTGAAAATCTTTTAATCACGAGAACTCTCTTAAGTAATAAGTATTAAAATCTATTTAATATTATAGTAAAGGATTTATCTCTCTAAAGCTACTTTAATAAGAAACTTTGGTATAGCTAATCCTAACTATTATACCACACTTAGGCTAATTTATTAGATATGACTACATTTCTAACCATAAAAACAATTTTATAGTTTAGATACTATTATTTTTACATGAATACCTAATAATAGGCGTAAAAAAAGTTATTTACTTTTATCTTACTAAATTAGTAGTAAAGCTTGAGAAGTAAACGGCTAGTCTTACTAGAAATATTAAGAAAATAAATTCTCTTACTTTACTACTTAGACTACTAGCTAGTAAGAACGCGTTAAGGACTCTAGATAGTACTTAAATAACTAAGAAGTATCTAAATTACCCTAGTTTAATATTTAAAGTATTATAGTTATAGAGATAATAGGACTTGTGGAGGGTAGTAAAAAACTATATTAAAAAAAATAATAACACTATTTAAACCGTTATTAGAATAAAAGTTAACTATAAGATATTTTTAGGAGTAGTAAGATAAGTAGCTAGAGTCTTTATCTAGTATATACTATAACTAGATATAAATAAGCAGATAAGACTTAGTGCCCCAGTTATAAATACTATATATTAATACCTAAAATTAGAGAGTAATACTAAGTAATTAATAGCAATTCTAAAATAAGTAAAAGTAGGTAATAAAGGGGTTTAAACTTTTACTATATTTAATAAATTTCATTTATAGGCATTTCGTAAACTTATTTAGTAGCATAATAAATTTAATAGAACTTACGTCTACCTAGCTTTATAAAGCACTATAGAAAGAGAAGATAGTTTAGTTCCTAAATAAAATAGATATAATACTTTTAGAATCTGCTTATTTGACTTCAGGTTCGGCTCTATAATTTTAAGTAAAAAGAAGGAAATCTACTATCAGAAAATATATAAGAGAGATTATAACGTGAAGTGAGATATAAAATCATTAATATAATAATAGCCTATATTATAAGGAAACAGTAAATAAAGATTAAGCGTATAGTAAATATATTCCCTAATTTATAGATTCTTAGTAAGTGAATTATGTAAAGTAGATAATCTAAAAATAATATATATCTTTAGCTAGCTTAAGCTAAGGAATTAGCATTTAACAATTCTTTCTAGCGAGTCTATTAGTATTATGTTGATTGTTAATATCATTTTAAAATAAGTTAAGGTAATAGAGGTTATATCTTAGCAGCTAAGAAGTACTTATAAATATTATCTTTAATAAATTAAATTAATTAAAATGCTGGAGGTAATAACTACTTAAGTACATAATAATTAAATAGGTAGTAACAATAGTATGACTCTTAATAATATATAATACTGTATAAGATAGCGATCTAGAGAACTACTTTATTCTCTATAAGAGTATCCAATTAATAAAAGCGACTTAAAAAGAAAGGAAGAAAATAAATAAGAAAATAAAAAAACTCCAAAAAGTGTTATTATTTTATTATTATTATTGTTATTAAAAATACACGTAGAAGAGAATTATAGACTCTTTAAGAGAAAGGGCTTAAAATTCCTTAGATAATAGAATTTACTATATAATTCTTAGACTCTTTTTAAGTTTCTTCTATAAGACGTTATTTTCTTTTCTTTTTACTCTAGTATTCCTCGGAAGCCACTAACTCTAATAATTACTATATATTAGCTAAGAATCTTAAGGTGGAAGAAGAATTATACCTTTAATATTTACACGGCTTATAAGTATGTGACTAGCTATTTATGAGTTTAGCTTTCTAGTCCCTAATATTTCCTACTACCTGAACTAACCTAATATAGCTATTTTCTAGCTTTCGAACTAAGCTATTAGGCTAGAGAAGAATTAATTTAAGAGAAGGCCTATATTCTCTAAGTATTAAATACTCCTGTGAAATTAGATACATACTATTAGAACTATTCTATAGTAAAGAAGTGGCTGCAGGGTCTCCACATAACTTAAGATCATAATTTAAATCTATGAATTTCTCAAGATTTTCCATAGCGAACCGAATATAAATGGTCGTAAAATAGAGAAGGTCGGTTGAAATATAAATTAGCTAGCTACTAAAAAAGCTACTTATAAAAAGATTCTTATAATATACCCTATATAGGATTCACTGCTTTACGTACTTATTTTAATGCTTTTTTAGACTATTATTTCTTTAGTATTAGCACATTCACTCTTATAACATAATTACGAGTTTATAGTTACTGGCTGTTATTATATGCTCTAGGACGCCTTATTTATAACTTCAACTATAATAAGCTTCTACTAACGTACTATAAACATATTTTATTAGCTATACATTAAGGGCGAGGTAAGAATAAATTAGTCTTATATTTCTAACTAAATATAATCCCTAATAAAAAGTGGAGAAGAGAAAGTATTGAACTACTTATAGAAGAGTACTATAAACGGCGTCCTTAATTTTCACAGCCTTACCTTAAGATTCTAGTCTATTAAGCCAATAACTAGCCAGATTCTATAGTGTTGGTATAATATCCTAAGGGATAGTATTAAAGAGCTAAGATACTAGTTAGACTAAGTCACATAACCACTAAGATTCATTCAATTCTGAATAAATCTTAGCGGTGAAATAATTTAAATTCGCGTGAAAATTAGAGAAATAAACTACTAATACCTGCCCTAAGAATAGCCAATAGTTACAAATAAAAAAGACCTTAAAAATTAGAAGGTAATTCCTTTAAACTAGACGGCCTTTTTATACTCTGTTCTTAATTATTTACGGGCATTCATTATAATTAATGCGCTAGATAAATATTAAGTTTCTTATAGAGTTCGCAGAAAGCTTATGTTAGAAATCTTTAACCTTCAGGCTAAGACTAAAGCAAACCTCTTTATAACTTTACAGTTTATCCTGGATATTGTTGAACTGTTTAAAGAAAGTCAATCATTAGAGATTTGTGCTGCGTTGGAAGTCTGACTAAATGCTATTACTTAGTTTTACCTTAAACTTCACATTATATTAACGATGTAAGCTGTGTGGTTTATGTTCTGTCTTACTTATCTAGCTTTACGGCTATTAAACCATTAAGACGCTGTTAAAGCGACTATTCCCATGCTATCTATATAAGCAGTGCTATTATCATACCAAAATAAACATGCCTATATCGTCTATTATGAAGCTTGAGAGTAGCTAACAAAAGCACTCACAGAAGCATACGCATAAGAACTGCTAAGGAGAGAGACTATTTAGGTTGCCAAGCTATTTACACATAGCCTTATACTCCTTCTTCCAGTTCTTCTTCTAATATTTAGGAGAGTAGTATACTGCAAACTTGCAGCTACCACACGTTAAAAGAGTCTTCTTGTCCTTGGTTTTTGCTGCACCGCATTTGAAACAGGTGCCCTTTCTTGCTACCACTTCCTGCAAACGTGCGCCGGGGGAAGATTGTTGGCGAGATATCTAAGCCATTCCAGGTTAAGAGAACGATGGTGGAATAGAAGAGAACAGGGCATCATGTTTGCTTATCAGAGAAGCGAAGAAAATCGGGATCGCGATACGAGTAGAGTGCTTGGCAAGATTCTGCCACTCCTTCACATTATTTAGATATCCTTTTAGAAAGACACCCATTCCACAGCTGCACATGAAGCGCTTGCCAAACTTGGTAGAAATGCCCTTGGTATTCTATTCGTAAGTCGACTTGTGCTTCCACTCGCGACAGCGCTCGGCGAAGGCGGGAAGAAAATGTCTCTAAAGAAGAAGCTTAACTTTATTAACCTTAACGAGCACCATGTTACCTCGCTCCTGGACCTTCAGAATGTGTTGTTGGCTGTCACGGAGCATGTCATGATCCAAAGGAATTGCTGCAGCGTCTAAAAAGACAGTCTGGTTAAAGAGATCCATTCACAGTACATTAACGAACAGGATGACGTTGACGACTCCAGAAGACGGATGATCAAAACCGAAAATTGCTAACTTATAACAGTTCTTTAGTCCAGTGACGTGCATGGTGATAGAGAAAATAGAGTCTTTAAATCTAACACGGCCAGTCCTGGGGGATGACCCGGACTTCTTATACTCTAAACGTTCTAATACAGACATAGTAGAAGGAGGTGATGTATGTAAGGCTAGCTAGTGACTATCTCCCTTAACCTTTCTAATATGTATTATCAGAAGCACATTCGGAGTGACATAGTAAAGGTAATCAAGTGCAATACCGGAACTAAGAAAGTTAGCTTATATAGCGGAATTACCAAGGCATTAACTTACCTGTTGTTAATACGAGTAGGGAATATCATGTCTGGTTAGTTAACTAAGCTGCTTACTTCTGCTAGCGGAGCTGAGTACTCTACCCAGCCCAAGTTTCACGCAATTCTTGCCTTTTCACAATTACTATTTAATGGGAGCGGAAGCTCTAAATCCTCGTGGAAACACCCAGAGCTAATATCAGCAACGAGTAGAAAAGAGTTAGGAAGTTTAAACTTAACAGAGGCACCGCTCTTCAGGAGTTCCTTAACATTGTTAGACGTAATGTCGTAGTAGACTTAAAGAGTCGCAACTCTATCACCACCAGTTATAAAGAAAGGTTGTATGCGAATATTAGCATGGGTAGCTAAATACTTGGTTAGTAATGCTTAACGTATATTTTACACGAAAAGAATACTTGTTATAATAAGACTTACTAGATTCTAGCTGAACCGCTAGGGTACACCTGACAGACATGTAACCAGACATGTTCGGTTGATACTAGGAAATGAAAACATTATCCTGACCTACGGCTGACTTGTGTAGATTGAGCATGATTCTTAGCTTAGAGACTAGAAAGGCTATATTTACTAGAGTATTCTTTACAATAAGGGAAACGCCATATAAAGTGTTACTATATTCTACAAGAAAATAAGTAGACACTATTGTGGAGATTACTAAAGGTGTCCTTCCGTCCCATCTATCGTAGTCCTATTCAATATAAACGATAAAGTTATCTATAAATGACTTTCCGGAGGTGGTGATAGTTCTAAAGTCAACTTGAATATCTAGGAAGATATTCTGCTTTAGGGTAATTGAGGATTATAGTAGCATGTAACATATCAGCGTTCTATATTCCCAGGTGGAGTCCTTAAAAATTACTATAGCTTCATAAAAAACAGCTAGTGTCACACACATAATAAAGGAAATATTCTTCTAATATCGGAACAAGCCCTTAGTTAACTCTTAACGGTAGTACGTTAAGTACCATTAAAGGTACTTCTCTAATTTATAAAGTCCAAGAATTTGGAGATAAACGAGCAGAGACTGGGTGTAATAGACACCCATATTCAGAGTTTAGTTATTTAATATCATCTTAATAAAGGCATGGGTGAATTAGGGCTAGTCTATAACATTAGAAGTCTGAATAGCACGAAGTATAGTAGAAAAACTGGCCCGTGTATACACATCAAATTGTCTAATCTTTTAAGCTTAAGATTATAGATCCATGTTAAGTGTTTAAAATCACCAGGCCCAACTCTTATCTTAGAACATTTTGAGATAGGTTCTAAAGACTAGTTTTACTAAAGATTAAACGTTATATCAAATCATTAAGGTTGCTACCGGCTTCTATAGGATAATATACTAAGATATAAGCCTACCAATCTCGTATGCCCTTAACGTATTATTAAGTAGAGATTCGTTTATATTTCAAGTTATAGTAGTATTTATTTAGTATTAAATTAGCTTTAGGCTGAGAAGCAGAGTAAGAGTAGGAAAATCACTACATAAAAGCGTCTTTATAAAGTTAATAATAGTTATCTCTTATAGTATTAACATCTTAGTTTAAAGTATTGAGGAAGGTTTCGTAGTAAGTAGTGGAGCTATAGCAGCTAAGACATTAATACTACTAAAGTAGTCTATTAAGTTTAATATATTAATAATGTTAAAACAAATTGGCGTACTCCTACCCACGGTATAATTAAGTGAATTAAGAATTAATAGATTATACTCCTATTAGCTTTAATACCAGTTCGAATTGTCACTCTTATTATGAGTATTATAATACTATAGGATATAATAGAAAGTGATAGCCTCTAAGTTAATAAAGCAGATAGTGACTTAATAATAAACTTTCCGGTATATATTAGCCTATGCGAAGAACTAGTACTAAGCTGTCTTTATAAATTTACTAAAAAACTTTAACTTGCTCTAGCTTAAGTCTAGATGCTTTAGAGGTAACTTTATTAAGAGTTGTGCATAAATAGTAGCTAGATAAAATCTAAATAGTAGATTAGTACCGTAATATATAAGAAGGCCGCTATAGAGGCACCTAATTATAGAATTAAAAAGCTTTAGCTTACTAGTAGCCTTCCTATCTTCTATAGCAACACTATTCTGCTAATATATATAGTATTACTTTATAATATCTTAAGTCGCTTCTAAGTAAATTAGCGTGAAAACACGAACACTGTTAAGCAGAACCCTATTTCCAATTTTCGCGTCTTAAATGTTCTTTACTGACTTCTATTAGCGTTTGAGGAGGTCTTATTAATTCTTAAACTTTAATTTCTCAGTTCCTGATAAGTCAATAGCATAGAACTTTTATAGCTTAATTACCTTAGTAAAGGTAGTTATGTCGCAGAATTGGATTAGGCTACTATAAAGGCTATTATACTATTTATTAATAGAGCTAGCGTTAGCTACCAGCTTCTTTACCTATACTTAAAAGTATAATAAAGATTCCGCATTAAGAAAGACGTGATAGTAGATATTCTAAAAACGTTAAACGTAGACACCAGCATCATTATCTAGAATCAGCGTAAATATAATAATATTATAAGTAATAATCTTAGCTTTGAGATTATAGTACGTGAAGTTAAGTTTACAATCACCTTCTTAAGCAGTTAGTAATATGACTGTAAAACAGGATGTGGATTTAAGGAAGTCTTATCTAACCTAATACTTATATAGGTAGTGAAGAGTATATTATAGATATCACTATACCTACGAAAAAGTATTAAAGTATCTTGGTCTGGTAGAAGGGACTGTGTGAGACACACAGCTAAAGTATTTTCTACTAGATAGAACTAGAGATTCTGCTAGAGATAGAATAGCTTTAGCAACATATTATAAGATTAGTAGTAGAAGAAGATAATCTAATTTAAAGTTTTCATTTGCCTTAGGAGGTTTGTGCGCGAGTGTTGTTACTATGTGGTTATCTATTTTCAGGTATTTACTTTCACTCTCTAGGAGGAGAGCCGGAGCGGCAGGAAGAGTATCTCTAAGCTATTATAAGGCCCTATAAATTGACACTATAGTGCATTTAAGTGTCTAACTCTCTAAGTGTCGTGGTCCTATTCATGCTCTTCTAAATAAGCGATTATATTAATCTAACTAGATGGCTAGCTAACTTCGTCTTATGCCGGTGCCTATTTATATATAGTTACTTCTTCACCGTCTTTTGTAACTAGAGCATAAATTCTAAACCAGTTAGGAAATGCATAGCTAAAGACTCCGGAATAGGTGTATTTATTTATTAGCGGGGTATAGCTATTTGTCATAATATAAGCAATAGTTTCATATAAATGATGATAGGACTATAACTTGGGTAAAATAAGGAGGACTTTCGCAGGGAGTAGCAGATTAGTCCTCTTGTTTTACGGTATCATGTCCTTATAATTATCGAGATAGGAAGACTTCTAGAGGCTCTAAAGATTTACAAGGGGGGGAAATACTTATGATTATTAGCGAAGTTACTAGGAATAAGACTGTGGGCACTAAAGGTTCATAGGGTACACTAATGTAATAATCAGGGGGCGTAGTATTAATAATAAAGATGATTAGCAATATCTCTAGCAGCATAAGAAGGACGACTATAGCGATGAGTAGATAGTAATTATCTTAAGATAATATGGGACATGAGAATTTTTCGTCGGGCACTAACAACTAACAGCGAACGAGAAAGGGCGCTTTCTGGTATATATCGAAGCAGTAAAAGAGTGCCTGACAAAACATGGGTTCACACGGACATTTTAGCTCAACGAGGATCTAGCTCAGCAAGACAAACTAATGACATGGATTAAATACCTAGGGTATGAGTACTGGTGGTATGACCAGTATGCACTTTCAAAGCGTAAACAGTAACGGCTTAACGACGGCTAGAAGAAGCTCGTTGACTCAAAGGTATTGAGAACCTTTGAGATAGAGAAGTTTATATACTGTATTAAATTAGTATTTATGGAGCAGAACGAAGAAGATAGGGCTAAGGAAGCTATTAAATCTGCGAAATCAGCCGTGATGTTGGCCCGAAAGAAGATAAGAAACTAGTTATTTGTAATTTGCTTAATGCTAAAAAAACTATTATCACAAACCTCTGTTTTGTAAGCTTTTATAAAGGGTGAGAAAATACCGACATTAAAAGGCTGTAGAGCGTGTGTTGAATAGAAAAGTAAGTAGAAAGATATAATCTTTACGTTCTTACAAAATTATACGAATTTAATTAAGACATGAAAGTTATAGCTATTGAAAAGATAATGGGTAGGCGCATTGAGTAGAAGACATGAGAATAATTAACTAGTTAAGGCGTGAGCTTGATCACGAGTGGGAGAGACATCCTGTAAGCTATTACGCAAGGATGTATATTATAGCAGAAGTAAGATAAGTTATTAAATCTCTTTAGCAGGCACTAGTCTAATAATGCGCAGCTAAATTCTTTGCTGTTTTTAAAATGGTACACTTAAGTGAAATATTTTCCTTATAGGACATCATATATATGTAGTGTAATAGATTTGCTTACGAGGCGAAGATTGGCTCCTTGGTTCTTATTTAAGAGGGCAAGGAACTTTTCAAAATCTGCCCTAGGACATCTTTTAATGCTGTCTAAGTTCGGAAACTTTTGACGCTTCTTATCTTCCCCGTAGTTCCAAACCCATTATAGAGCTCTAGATCTGTAGGGCGGCTGGTTTAATGGGGTTTTCGATAAAAAGGCTGTCTTCTATATCCCCTTCAGATTTTCATGATGGATGGATACAGACTGACTGATTCTGACCTCCGTTGTTATACACGTGATGCTTAACACTAGCACGTTTTGGGAGCAGGGCATTGGTTTCCAAATCAGCAGGGATGCACTTAATAAGCAGCTAGAAGTGATGGCTTGAATTCCGATGGCACCAGTTTAAAAGGCGGGAGAAATCTAAGAAGTTGAATAAATACAGAGGCCGTTCATAAGCACCGACAGGAGAAGGGAATCGATTGGACTGTGGAGCTGCAGCTGGATCGGCAGACGAAGCTAAACGAATGGAGGGAATTAGAGCGTAGTGCACTTATCACAGCATGGTCTACCCATCACATGGGGTACTTACTACAGCATGGTGTACCCCCTACAACGTGGTGTACCCATCACAGCATGGTGTACCCACCACAGCATGGGGTACCCACTACAGCACGGGGCACCCACCACAGCATTGGGCACCCACAGCATGGGGTACCCACCGTAGCACGGGCCACCCACCACAGCGTTGGGCACCCACAGCATGGGGTACCCACCACAGTGGCTGGAATTGATCTAAAAAGTGGCCGTGCGTCTTGTCGCCTTGGTCGCAAGCACATCCGCTTATTGAAGATCAGCTAGTTAAACTTAGAATCATGCGACCAAATCTCCACGCTTTCTTTTACATATTCCGCTCAACCACAGCTTTCTTTGGGCAATTATATCCATCCACTTAGGGCTAAAAAGACTAACGAGTCCCGTAAATTTTTTATTTTCCTAGTACCATTTTCTCCTCTTTTTTCTTTCTAAAGGGCTATATTAAGGGCGCAAGAGGAAGAAGCAAACTCTCATAAACCTGGTATCAAATAAAACTATAGACATTCCTGGATTTAGAACTGATATGAATACGGCCAGCTATTGTATGCTAAAGATTAATTATCTAATAGAGACTACCTCTCACCCATCTCCTTCCCTCCTCTAAAAAGCTATACTTACCCTGATACCCATCCTATACTATGATCATGGATTTGGTGGTTGCACGTGCATTAAAGTTCTGGAAGTTTCTTATAGAACGTTGTACTACAAAAGCGAACCTCATTGGCCACATACTCCTTACAGGAATAACGAGAACATTTGCTATGCTAGTTTACGCATTAGCTACCCGTGCATTATATATCGTTAGAACTGACCATTTGGTCCTCTGGCTTACTAGTTACCTCCTAGGGAGTAAACGATGCTACTCTGTACCCTAGCTATTAGTCACTATTCCTCGCGAGCGTTTCTGAACCGGGTTTAGTTACTAAAGAGTTGGCGGACAGTGTGACTGATGAGTTCTCATGGAAAAGAGAAGAGACAGTACATGTAGGGGCAACAGGGGGTGGCTGCGTGGCCTCATCATCTATAGGCGTGATAGGCGATACCTTAACTCACTTAACGGCCTGTTGGGAATTCTCTAAGAGGAGCTTTCGCTTCAATAGCTGAAAAGAAATGTCATAAAAAAGCGAAGAATTCTTTTTCACTCTTCTATTCTCCGGCTTTTCATTTATCTGTTCATCTAAGAGCTCAGGTAGGTTAACCCTCTTCAATTCTTCTAGGCCGACGTTATAACTAGTTGTTTAATTTATGGAATTTACTAGATAGTTAGGCTTAGAGTCTGCTCTTTTTAGCTTCTTAAGCCAATTTTTGTTTTCACTCTCACTCTCCTCTGGCACTTCCATACTTTGCCTTGCTAATTCCTACAGCTCGTTAAAGCTAACTGTATTCTTAAACGTACAGTCTTAGTGGATTTTCTGCACCCGGGGAAATTGCAGAGTAAAATACCTGCTATTAGCTGGTTTATTAAAGCCAGTACCTATTACATCTATGACAAAGGGACGCTTAAACAAGTTAGTTAGCTAAGGGAGCTGCCCTCGCTCTAACTTAACGTCGAGCTTAGGCGTGGAGAGAGCGAAAGGTATTTCCTGAAAGTATCCTAGTCTGTTAAGAAAAAGGATATCCTATTTAGTCATACCCTGCTAATTTACCTTATTGAGGATGTAAAATATCAGCTTAACATTAAGGCAATAGATTTAGTCTTTATTTTCTAGGCATCTAATATAAAAGGATGTTCACCGCAACTTCCTAATACCCAGTTCTTGTTCGTCTATTGGGTTATGGTGACTATCTATAATAGTAAAGTCAACCGTATCTCCTAGTCCCTTAATATAGTCTTTCTTTAACTTAATAAATCTATTATTTCTGGAGAATGAGTAGTAAGGATTATCTCGTTCCTTTAGCACAAGACCTTTCTATTACTGTGTAATAGCTTAAGCGAATGCGTCCTAAAGCTATTCAGGGGAACAGTGAGATAAGAAATCGATGTTCTCATATCTTCTAATGTTAGCTTGACTGGGGATGCGGTAGACTAGTAAGCAGAGGTGTTAGCAATATACGTTATAAGTTTCTATAATATAGATAGTATTATCCTGTAAAAGTAGATCATAAAACATGATTATAAGATGCTTATTAAGATCTGTGGGTAAGTCTTCGCGTGTCTTAAGAAAGCGGCCTGATTATTGCACATACTTATGGATCTTATGAAAGGGTTTAATCTGCTTGTTGTAATCATTCCAAACTAATAGCTTTCTCTTTAAGATACATTACTTCTTAATCTTGCACTCTGCTGACTTAAGCCTTAGGTAATCTTATAGCATACTATATAAGCCTATCTAATCATCAGTCAAGTCCCTTCTGCTTTTGGAAAAGATTTTAATGTAATTTCTTCCCTTACTCAGGTTTATGTGCACTTGGTAGTACTTGTCATCATACTTTTGCTTAACACTTAGACGTCTACCCCTTGCTAATTGACAGCAATGTCTGATGCTTCTTGTCTTATCATACACTAGCCGTGTAATCATAACTCTAATTTCAGGTGTCAGCCTGTGTATAGCAACTTCTTTAAGTAGGGCTTTAAGAGCTATTATTAGCTGGACAGGCATTCCAGACATAATCCTTACGGCAGCTTCAAAAGAATTTTGAAAGCCTAAGACATTAGGTAAAAAGAGGTGGAACGTTTGTATCGCTAGCGTCTCCGGAATCTGCACTAGACTATAATTTTTTAGGATCATACGGACCATCCACTTGGCTTTAGAGCTGTATAATCTTCAAAATATTCTTGTTAACACGTCATGAGTCTGGATCGGCTCTGTGTATTTTGCCTCTATTTTTTGCCTCAGCTCGATGGATGAGAAGGGTGACGTGACTGCAACCTGATCTAGAGTCTTATTAAGCTCTTTAAGAGTTATACTTAAACTATACCTGGTTCCCGCATCTGTTACAGACATTAAACGCTCGACGCAGGACGCAAAGTCGGCACCATCTCTAGTCCTCCAATTTTGTAATTACTTTAAACGTGTCGCACCGAGTCCCTGAGCTTGTTTAACGATCGATTCAAGGCGCTTTTTATATAGATTGAAGACACGGTCTGCTCTGCGCCCCGGGAATAGACATGATAAGAATATAACGGCTCCTGGCCCCTCTCGCGGAATGATTCGGTCATGCTTGTTAAACCAGGAAACAACTATTTCAATGCTGGAACTCGGGGTATTAGGCGTTTTCGATGATTTTCTAGCGCGGTTTTGGTCCAGCTTGTTGAGGAGGTCGTATAGAATGCTGAAGTCAAAAGGCATATTAATAGCAAGTTGTTGCTAAGGCAAATTTAGCCTTTATAGGAGTAGTAAATATACGAGTAGAAGATAGTATAAGCTAAGGAAAGAGAAATGTTTACGTCTATTTAAAAGGGTGTCATGCAGCGGGAGGGAAGGCGGCTAGGATATATGTAGCCGTGACTAGAGCAGGGTTGGGAATAAATGAAAATAACTGTTCGCGTAAGCAGGCTATTCTCTATTTGGGCTTGCAGTCAGCTTTAATCAGAAATTAAAATGGCCAAGCACAAGCTGGGTCGTAATCAAGCGCATAGCACTGCTTAGCCACTTAGGTCGCATGAGATAGAGCCTCTAAGATACTCAGTAGTCCTTTAGGCAACAAGGAAACACACGTAGTACAGATTTACATGTTTTTGCCCCATTGATGCCTAGCAATAGCAAAGCCGGTATGGAGGTAAGCAATCCCTTGAATCGCGGCGCATTCGTATGATTTGGGGTTCAGGTTCGGCTCTCTAATCCGCTAAGCAGCGAAGATTGGAAATGAGCGTCGAGGACGGAGAGAAAGGAAGATAGGTAAGAAGAGACTGCCCGTTGTACTGGGACCGATTAGGCCCTAAGTAGCGGAGTCCATTTTCAGAAGACTCTAGTTAAGGGAGCGCCAAAATCGGATGTTTGACGTTCGCTATTGTATCCCTCTTTTAGGCCATTTGCTTCCTGCAGGCACATCTTTCTCGGCCTCATTTGGTTATCATGCTTATAGCCTATCGAGTTTGCCGTCAAGCGAACGAGCTGCAAGTACACTTTACAGACGTATCAACCGCAAGATATTCATGTAATCGAGCTACCGGGGCGCTGGGTGCCAGGCCACTCTGGGTTCTGAGCAACTAGTACAAGTGTTGGAAGCTATCCGCTCCCATAGAGTCACACTAGCCGAGTCTATGACAAAGGCCTGTCAAAGGAAGCAGCTGAATTACAAACGGGAAGGCGTCATCTAAAAGATATAGCAAAATCCAATAACTACATCTCCTTCCCAACTCTGCGCCTGCGATTCTCATTGGATGCCCGAGATGGCCGACGGAAAGAGAGCAGCTGAAACACATTTACAAAGGAAGGCCACTTTAAGGGCGTAGCAGGCAACGGCGGAGTGCTTGCCATACTTATATTAAAAGGGTTGAAAAAAAATACTGGTTTGACTTAGCTTCCAGGCGTGGGGAACTAAGATTGTGAGCAGGAACGTTTGCTTCGTTTGATGGCGAACTGCCGGCAGCGGTAGAGATGCCAGTCCCAGGGACAACGACTCATTATTCGCAACACAGAGGTTTTATCGCAGTTGCGTCATTTTCAAGCCGAAGTAATGATTACGATGTGTGTGTGTTCTGTGTGTTGATTTCCTGTTGGCTGATTTAGGTTTAGCTGGCTGTATCCAGCCACACAGATCCGGCTGGCATGGATCACTAGTTAGTTAGTCACTTGGGGGTGCCCGGAAACGAGACGGGCACATGAGCATACGTAACATAAAATAATATGTATGCTATCAGTTAAAGGATTACTTGCCGCGTGATAGATGCTATTTTCCCCTCTAACTCTGATTGTCCTTTTGTATAACTAGAAAGGCGAAGAGCTCCCAGGAACAAGACTCGTTGATGAACAGACTGAGTCACATGTGGCGGAGCCCAGGTTCCCCACCTAATTATGTCGTAAATTGACCGTACCGTTGTTTGGCGCTCGGGTAGAGCTCCCAGGACCAAAACTCCTGAGACTAGCCCTCACTAACTAGTTGTGCAATCCGCTCCGACACAGCAAATCAAGTAAGCATGTCACGTGATGCTATGGGCAAATACTGGCTCCCCAAATCTGGTTTCGCACTCGCAGTGCCTGTTCAGCGCGAAGAGGTCAAAACACACCTCACCAGGCGAGGTTCCCATTTAAGGCCTCAGCCTTTACAGGACGCCGAGAAGCGTTGTCTAGGAGCGCAACGCCTAGGAGAGTTGATCCCAGAACCAACGCTAGCCAGCGTCGCTCCAAAGGATCAAGACAATCAGCAGACTGCTGGCCGAGCTGGAGCGTATCAAGTTCGCTCCGCTGGGGTGGGGTAGACCCAGCGGGGTCAGAACGCCAGTATCCAGTAAAGGGATAGCCATGATAGCCATCTCGGCCTGTAACCGAGTGCTGGCCTCTCAGGTAGCACCATTGCTTGTATACTGAGTTCTCCTGTTGATCCTCCTGAAGATCGTCTCCTGACGATCTTCTCCTGACGATCTTCTCCTGACGATCCCCCCTATCGACATTACAAGCACATATTTAAGTAGGATAGCCATCCATAGTTTTCAATTCATGAGGTTGCTCTACATCTTTACCCTGCGTCCGGTCAGACGGCCTCCTGCGAGCGGAACAAGACGCGGCAAAGAGCCCCCTAATTGTCTTCTCCTAGGATTGTATCTCCCAGACTGCCCCATCCCGGGAACGTTGCATCTAGCTACAGATTGGCCGGGATACACAGAAGTACGTTACTCTCATTGACGTCACCATCACGTTATCACTTTGTTGGCTGATTTAGGTTTAGCTGGGGAGGTAACTAACTACTGTACCCAGCCACACAGATCCGGCCGGCATGGATCCCTAGTGACTCGGGGGTGCCCGGAAACGAGACGACGGCACAATCATGCGGCTGCGACCACAAATGGGCCGGCAGGCAGGTTCAGGTCCGCTGTGGCAAAGAGGTTCAAGAGGGCCCAACAGGCCGCAACCTCATCCTCATCCTCAACCTCAACCTCATCATCATCCTTATCCATCATCTTCCGGCGAATTGGAACAAGTTTGAGCCTTTATCATCACTTGCGTCACCAATATCAAGCCGACCTACGCTCGCCATCGCCATCTAACACGTCTACACACCGAACCGCCCCACCGTCACCGTCTAACACGTCGCAACCATACCGAACAATTGCTTCAACGTCGCAAGACGTTCCCAACTACATGGAATCGTCATATTTTCGGGAGCGTAGGGACTCACCAGATTCCGCTTTTTGTGCTCATTCAGCAGCCTAATTGTAGCCCGAAAACTGGTGCTGAGAGTACTGCTCTCGCCGCAGCGGGCCCTCCCAACATAGAGAGTCAGCGGGAATGGTTACATATGGGATGAAGCATCCCGATATGCATTCTCCGCTCGGGATGCCTCCCAAGCTAACTACCACCTCTAGCTACTTGAAACGCTCCATGTCCTATTCGTTCATATGTTAGAGTAACTTAGTTAACCTAACATGCGTTCCCGGCAATGCCGAGTCAAGCTGTTTGAGGTGTCTGCCAGTGGTCCATTTATGGACGGTCAGGACATCCCAAGCAGAAAAAGTTTATTGGGATGCCCCCGCCAACCCTAAACTGGCTACACACACACACAAGTTAATTACGCCCGGAGGCTAAGCCTAGAGGGCAATATAAGCTAAATTACATAATCCCTCCGTGTAAATATAGCATGATCTCGCAAAAGCCTATAAGAATAAAACTTTTTATAAGAGCTTCAAGGAAACTAGAACCATTTTAGGAAATGTACCAGTAGATTAGTTTAACAAATTGTGTGTGTATCCTGATATGTCTTGTAGTCGTTCTGTGTCGAGAATATACCTAGAGTTATAGGATCCGAGGATGTCGGCAATAGCGTGTAGGAGACGTGCAATAGCGGTAGAGTAGTGCTTTTATAAAGAGTACTAGTATTAGTCTTAGAGGGGGCTTGGTTTCTTGTGGAAACGGCGTTTAAGATCGTAACATCCCTCCCTGCGGGTCGAGAAACCCACCGGGCCGAGAAAATAAAAGGGTACTTCAACTTCAAACAACTCGAAATCCGTACACACGTTAATATTCACTATAACTCTATATTGGTTACGTGCTGTAGCTATTTCTAGACATCTAGGACTCATTTAATATAAAAATTACGATGCACATTATTGCCTTCGCGCCCAATTTACAAAGAGCCTTGTATTGGAGCGAAACCTAGTTCCTTCCCTACAGCACCATCATTAAGCTCTTACCACTCCAAAATACTTATAAAACGATGTTATCCGAGCCTTAGAACCTTACTACAATGGTACGAAGTCATCCTCAGCCTTGTGTCTACTATGGCGCGCAATTCATGCAAGGTCGCCACCCCAGTCGCTACTTCTAATTAAAAGAAGTTTCCAATCCCAGCTAGTGCGAGACGACCCGCACGTCGTATATAATCATTACCACGTAATTTACAGATGTCATCTGGTAAGCCAAGCCTGTGGCTACCAGGCCTATGGCTGTGCGGACGCTCGAAGCAGTTAATAAAATAGCGCTAGTTTAGTAGACGAGTAATAACCGCTAGACACATCTTGAAATAGCATCTGCTTATTATAACTCTATTCTCACTTCATTTATATATAACATACGCAACCTCTAGAGTAAGATAATATGGTAATAACACTATCTTAATATATCTTTGCTACCGGTGTCCTCCATGGCACTCCTACCGCTTTCACGGGCTCAACTTCGCTCATCCGCGCCATTTTATCCTTTGGCACTGATAAACTCGCCTTTACTTCTTCCTCTGGCGTAGAACTCTTGCGCTTACGACTGTATTTTCCTTTACTTATAATAGCTTTATCTTTTACTTCACGTTTCGCTTGTGCCTCCTTAAGATCCTTATAGCTCATTACTTTCGCCTTTTCTAGGACTATTAACCTAGTTAATCGGCGAACTCTTATTTCATTATTTGTTTTTAATAGGAATCGATTTTGATCCTGAAGAAGGGCACATTAGATAAAGGATATTTTAGCCGCACTTACAAGCTTCTATACGTGCCTTTATAGATACTATTTACTCACTTTATTAAGCGTATGAGTATTTTATTAGATTAGGTTTTATAATAACGTAAGCGCCTCTGTTGTTACTGGTGATACAGGCGTCACAGGTGTTTATAGTACTTCTTCTTACAGATAAGAGCCCACGTTGTTGGCTTTTGGAACAGTGAGTTTAGCTAGAGATTTCTATACTCCTCTAAGCACTCTCTCTAGGTTGAATAGAAATAAACTAGTTATAACCTACCTAGCCACAATATTCCTCCTGGTTAATGCCCTATCCCGTGTAGGCTTATACAGAGAAGTAAAATGCTCTTTACTAACTATATCTATACCACCTCAATTCAGTAGTTCAACCTGGTCGTGATAGGCTGTTTTTAGGGGTCTGAAGACACTAACGTCATAGGGCTAAAGCTTATGGGAGGTGTGAGAAAGGAGACAACACAGAATAATATAGTTTTCAAAGCAAAACTCTAAGATTTCAAGGGTTTCATGGGTCCTGAAGCTGTCACATATAAGGACCTGTAGTTTTCTATTTACTAGTTTCTTAGTTTAGGAATTAAAAACACGCTTAAGCCACTTCAAGCTAATCCTTAAGTTATTATATCCGTTTTCAGAATATCTATAATACTATCCGGGGGTTGGGTACGTGGTCCAGTTACTTTAGTAGATTAAAGCAAGCTAGATTATAAGAAATAGCAGTAACTTATTATTACTACTAATATACTTAATAATAGTTACCATTATCTGCTTAACACCTGTATCTTTATAGTCTCGTATATTATTCTTACCTATAAGGACTTTAACGGAGCTAAGTATACTTAATAAGACTTTTATCTTATCTATATTATATATATTTTCTAGCTAAATAGCCGGATTCTGTAGTACTTTACTAACTACTTCAAACCACTCTATAACCTTATTATGTATATGCCTATTATAGTGTTTCTAGTTAATAGTCTTAACTTATCTTACTTTAAGTTCTAGATAGTGTTTCTTAAAGGCCTGGGGCTAGTTCTTACCTAGAGACTTAATTAGTTTATCTATAGATTAACAGCAGGCAATACTAAAGGCTAGTAAATAAATAAACTTAATTCACACAGAGTGCCTGAGATTAGATATTAGTAATAAAAATCTTATAATAGCTTTCTCTTTCTTTAGGGTAAGGTATTACTAGCTTTAGACTAATTTCTCTCTTAAGTATTATTCTTAATTATAATAGTGAAATATAAAGAAAGAAATATCACCTTATTCTATTAAGATAGTATATATTCTAGATACATCTAGAGAGAGACCTTACGCTAGTATCTAGCTATTATAAGTTACTTTTAACTTAACGGTACGTTTTACGTTAGTAACTCTACCCTAACTAATTACTTAATAAGCTTTTAGCTCTTTCCGTATCTAGAATAGATAGCTTTAAGTTTAATAGAATAGAGTTTATACTTTATCGCAAGGTAGGGAGAGGGTGTATAATAGATTTAATAAAATAGTTATTAAACTAATTCACTTAAGTTCAAGTCTCAACTTAGAGAAAAGATTTTGATTTTAGAGTAACTATAAAAAATCATAAATATCCCTAAGCTGTTCTATGTCTTATATTTATAGGAAACTCTTTATGCGTATATTATATACCCGCCGGCAGTATATTAAATACTACTAGAGAAGATAATAAAGATAAGTCTAGTCTTAGTATTATCTCTCTTATTAGTATTTATTTACTAAGTCTCTTTTAGTTACGTGCGCGACTGCTTTTAATCCTATAGCATAGTTCTATATTTCTATTCTCACTTCTTAGCTTGTATCTTAGCTTGTGCTAGTACGTTCTGTGTTTACTTACACTTCTTTCTTTCCAGCTTAAACATACGTTTCTATTCTAAAGCTTTATTAACTGTTGTGGCTAATTTCTTCAGCTCTTTAGGTATAGTTACCTTACTATTACCGTCCATAACACTAGCTAGCTTAGTTTATATCTATAATAGTAGTAATAGAAGAAGAATAAGAGATAGTATAGGATAGCTAGTATAATAGAAATGTGTATAGCCTAGCTGCCTAAAATAGCTAGTATATAATTATATATAAATATTTCTAAAAAAGCGCTATAGACTAAGCTATTTAATATAGTATAAAATATAGTATAGCTAGTTAAGTATCTAAAGTCCTATTATATAAGCGTACTAAACTCTCTTACTAAAACGTAATATAAATTCCTTTATATAAATAAATCTAAAAAGCGTACTTTATTAGCCAAGTGCCTTTATAAAGTAGATAAAATATCTTAATATAAGAATTTAGTATATTTATATATATTATATTATATTTTTCACTATGCCGAATAGGATTATAAGTTTCTGTAGTTATATAAAGTTTTAGTAATACTAGTAAGCGCGTTAACTTTAGCTTTATAAGCTAATAATTAAACTTAACTTTAGCTATACCTTTAATTAACTAACTTATTTCTTATAGAATTTACTATTTTAATAAATTAACTATTTTTCCTGCTAGCGTCATTAAGGTATTTATCTACTTCTTAAGATACTAATATAATTAGTTAGTTATTTATAAATTTACTTTCTGCTATAGTGTAATAGCTATACCTTAGTCTTATTTTTTAAATATAATTCTTTAGTATAGCTTAGCGTCTAATCTTTTTATATACTTACTAATATTAATAGCTAGTACTAATATTCTTATTAAATAAACGAGTTATACTGCTTATCTCTTTAATTAGGCTATTATATTTAAACCTAATTAAAATTTATTTCTACTATTTATTTTTATTTAGCTTTATGCGAAGTGATGCGTCTTTTATAATGCTATAATACTAGCAATTTTAGTTTTACTTAATTTAGTAATAAAGTTATTTCTTTTTATATAATACTTTTGTATATATAGGGAGTAGATACTGAGGAGGTTATCTTTAAAGACCTAATAAATAACACTAGTAAAGATAAGCCTAGCTATATAAAAATCCAGTTCTATAGAGAATAGATAAGACTAGATATTTTATAATACTTTTAGATTAATATCTATTATATTAATAAGGTAAACCACACTGAACTCTTCCAGGCTATTAACTCTATATATTATTAGTATTATAACGTGACTTAATATTATGTTTATTTATTAGACGTCTCTAGTCTCTCTTTTAGCACTAATAATAAGTTTAATCTATAGTTATAGGACTTAGATTTTTAGAAAAGTAAATAATTTACTTAAGGTTAGACGCTCTAAGAGCTTCTTATTTTTTATTTAGTTAAATTCTTCTCTTATAAATATAAGCGACTTAGTAATAAAAGTTCTCTAAAATAATAAATTTAAGAGATAATAGATATTTCTGTCTCAGCACTTTAAGAAGCCCCTTTATCTTAGTTTAATATAAATAAGTAATTTTTATAGATAGAATCCTACTAGATATTAGTTATAAAAGATAAAGTATACTTATTACTAGGTATTTTTAATATTAAAATTTTTTTTTCTATAGTGAAGAGGCGAATAATGCATTTAAGCAGCTCTAAAAAGTAATTAATAAGTAGAAAAAATATATTTAAGAGTTATATCTTACTAATCCCTGTAATAATAAGGAGCGTATTAAGAATACTAAAAATAGCTTACTAAAAGACTTATACTACTAGATTCTTAAAAACTCTAATTTCTAATAATAGCATAACAACTAGCAGAGCTGACTACTATAAATTAAGAATAATTCTAATAAGAGTAAAACTATACTACTTTATAGTATTATTAATAAGCTAAAGAAGTTAATAGCTAAAATATATTTTTTATTATATTTCTTCTACTAGGCTACAGACTCATGAATTAATATTACTATAATTATACTTTAAGGCTTTTTCTACTTACTTATTAACCAACAGCCATCTCTTATTTTATATATATAGAAGAAGTATGATAGTGCTAGAAAAACCCTTTTTAAAAACTTAAATACTTAAATTACTTTATTTAAGATCTTTACTAACATTCTATAAGACCTAAATTTAAATAATATTTATTTAATTATCAATGCGCTTAATGAATGCGTGATAGACTTATTAAAACTATTAGACTTTATTATTAAGAAAATAACTATATTTTCTTATATTAAGTAGATAGTCTCTAGCCGTAACTAGCTAAGTATTAAAAAGAAACTTAATACTATAATATAGGAAACTAGACTATATCTTAAGCTAAATAAAAAATCTATATTTATAGCTATTACCTTATATATCTAGTGTAAGGTTAACTAGTTAGTGAAGGAAAATAAATATAATAATAATACACAGAACACTATCTAGTGTTACTTGTTATTAAATATAAATAGTATCTTTTTCTAAATAGCTTTAGTATGCTAAGAACTTGCTAATATCCTTAAATAGAATACTAAAGAAATATTAATAATATTTCTATCTAAACTCTATCCCTTATATAAGCAGATACTGGACTAGATTTATAATTTAAAATATACTAAGCTTTATAAAAGTATACTAGCTTTTATCTTAGCTATGTACTGCCCTATTATATTAAATAAATTAGCATTATTTATTAATATATTTACTTAAAGTTCTAGTAGTTATAAAGCTTTAGTAGAGATTATAGGGCTTTATAAATTCTTTCTAATACTTTAGAAACACACTATTTTCTTTATTTATTAGTTAGTAAAAGACTTTTTAGTTAAAAAGGCATCTAATAAGATCTATCCTTCTAGAAAGGAAGAAATCTACTATAAAATCTTCTTAAGATTACTTAAGGTTATATCTAGGACTTTATAATAAGATATCTATAAATTAAGTGCTTTAGGCTACTTTATTAAGTAGATAAAATAGCTAGATCTAAATCTATTAGTAGTATTATATTACTCTAGTATTTATTAAGTTAATTACTTATATAACTAGAATTTTAATTTATTTATAAGCCACGCAATTAACTCTTAGGATAAAAGTAATATTAAGAATTTTATAAAAAAAAAATATTTTTACTAGCTTAAGACTTTAAGCCTCTGTAGAAGCATATTAGAGAGTATGCTTATAATAGTAAAATTTAATACTTTAGCTTAAGTAACTATTAAAATAGTAATATTCTATATAGTATATACTAATATAACCTAAAAAAAAGTAGATATATTTAGTTTTATAAAACTACTTTAAGATACGTGCTTGTTTATTATGTATTATATTTAGATAATATAAAATAGCCTTTTTTAAGTATATATATCTGCACTTATATTTAGTCCAGGCCAGAGCCTTATAAAGAGTTATTTTAAGAAAGAAGAACTAAAGTAGATCTTAATAAAGCTAGTTATAGGGGATTAATAAAGTACCTATCTCTAAACACTTAAGGGCTATAGTAAGTATATTAACTTAATAACTTTCTTTTATAACTTAGCCTAGCTAGCGTTAGCGTTAGCTGATAAAATAGTTAAAATTTAGAATATAAGTAATAGTAAGTATCTCCAGACGCTTAAGGGCTATAGTCTGTAGATTAAGTTAATAGCCTTCTTTTATAACTCAACCCAGCTGGTATTAGCGTTAGGTAATAAGATAGTTAAGATTTAGAATATAAGCAGTAGTAAGTGCCTTCAGACGCTTAAGAGCTATAATAAGTATATTAATTTAGTAGTCTTCTCTTATAACTTAGCCTAGCTAGTATTAGCGTTAGGTAATAAGATAGTTAAAATCTAGAATATAAGTAATAGTAAGTATCTCTAAATGCTTAAGAGCTATAGTAAGTACGTCTAGTTAATAGTCTTCTCTTATAACTCAGCCTAGTTAGCATCAGCGTTAGGTAATAAAATGGTTAAGATTTAGAATATAAGCAGCAGTAAAAGCCTCTAGACGCTTAAAGACTATAGTAAGTGCATTAACTTAGTAGTTTTCTTTTATAACTTAACCTAACTAGCATCAACGTTAGCTAATAAGACAGTTAAAGTCTAGAATATAAGTAATAATAAGTACCTTTAGACACTTAAGGGCTATAGTAAGCGTGTTAACTTAATAGTTTTTTTCTATAACTTAGCCTAGCTAACGTTAGTATTAGTATTAGATAATAAGATAATTAAAATCTAGAATATAAGCAGTAGTAAGTATCTTTAGACGCTTAAGGGCTATAGTAAGTGCATTAACTTAGTAGCCTTTTCTTATAACTTAGCCTAGCTAGCGTTAGCATTAGCTAATAAGATAGTTAAAATCTAGAATATAAGTAATAGTAAGTGCCTCTAGATGCTTAAGAGCTATAGTAAGTATATTAATTTAGTAATTTTCTCTTATAACTTAGCCCAGCTAGCGTTAGTGTTAGATAATAAAATAATTAAGATTTAGAATATAAGTAGCAGTAAGTACTGTTACGGACGGTAACAGTAGAGCAACTGCACCCGAGGAGTTGAGGGAACTGGCGACGACAGCCAATGAAGCCCTGGAATGGAAACGCATGTTCGAGTTGGAAAGAAAGAATTGCAAGCGTGCACGGGACGCTTTGGCACAGGCTAAAGTACGAGCCAAGAAGCGAGGACAGAAATACGGAACCATGCCACAGGATTGGGAGCAGTCACTCACGTGACCAGGCAAGGGCTTGGCAGGTAGAAGAGACAGAGAAGCCAGAGGCTTCGGACATTTCTATCTCTTCGGACAGTATCCAACATACTACCAACCAGGATACGATGTACGCACGGAGGGTTTTCTATAAATATGAGGCATGGACTGGCTCCGAGATATTTTGAATTCTTCGTAGTTACTCTAAAATCAAGATCTTCTCTCTAAGTTGAGACCTGACCTTGAGTGAAATAGTTTGACACTATCTTGTTGAATCTATTGTACACCCTCTCCCTACCTTGCGATAAAAAACCAAACTCTATCCTGTTAAACCTAGGGCTATCTGTTCCAGATACGGAAAGGGCTGAGGACTTGTTAAGTAATCAGTCAGGGCAGAGTTGCTAACGCAAAACGTACCGTTTAGTTAAGGCAACTCGTAACAAGTACCTTTAGCTGCTTAAGGGCTATAATAAGTGTATTAACTTAGTAGCCTTCTTTTACAACTCAGCCCAGCTAGCGTCAGCATTAGATAATAAGATAGTTAAAATTTAAAATATAAGTAGTAGTAAGTGCCTCTAAATACTTAAGAGCTATAGTAAGTATATTAACTTAATAATTTTCTCTTATAACTCAGCCTAGCTAGTATTAGCGTTAGATAATAGAATAGTTAAGATCTAAAATATAAGTAATAGTAAGTGCCTCTAGATACTTAAGAGCTATTATAATTATATTTACTTAATAGTTTTCTTTTATAACTTAGCCTAGCTAGCGTCAGCGTTAGCTGAGAAGTTAGTTAAAATTTAAAATATAAATAGTAGTAAGTGCCTCTAGACATTTAAGGGCTATTATAAGCATATTAGGTTAATAGCTTTCTCTTATAACTTAGCCTAACTAGCATCAGTATTAGCTAATAAAATAGTTAAGATCTAGGATATAAATAGTAGTAAGTGCTTCTAGATACTTAAGAGCTATTATCTATAGGTTAATTTAATAGCCTTCTTCCATAACTCAACCCAGCTAGCATTAGTATTAGATAATAAGATAGTTAAAATCTAAGATATAAGTAATAGTAAGTGCCTCTAGATACTTAAGGGCTATAATAAGTGCGTTAATTTAGTAGCCTTTTTCTATAACTTAGCCCAGCTAGCATCAGCGTTAGATAACGAGACAGTTAAGATCTAGAATATAAGTAATAATAAGTATTTCTAGATATTTATTATTAACCAGATACTCTTTCGTATCTTATTTAATATTACTAATTTATATCTTTAAATAGATATTAGCACTATTAAAACCAGCGCTCTATTAGGTTTAAGACTTCTTTTATTTTATTTAAAACTTTAGAGTTTTTAATATCAAGACCTAGCCTTAAGCGCAGATAGTGTATAAATAATATATAATTTAAAGAACTTAATATAGCTACCCTTAGAGTATCGACCATCATATTCAGTAGTATTAAAAAAGATAATTAGTATTAGTATTAAAACTAAAAGAGTATTAATATATAAAGTTAAGCTTAATAAGCTTAATATATTCTAAGGCTAAAATATTTATGTTATGATTACTTACTATATAATATTTTAATATTCTCCTTATTTTATAGAGGGCTGGGGATTAGTATGAATATATAGTTTATTAATTTACCATAACAAAGCTTTAAGCATACTCTAGATTAAGTAATAAAATATTTATATATAAAATTATATATTAAATATTTGCTACTTAAGTCTAACTAGAAATAAATAAACACTTTAATTACGCTAGTAAAGAAAATAATTAACTTATTCTAAATAGAACCTTATATAATTATGATTTTATAAGTAGTTTTATAAGGGGAAAGCTAAATAAGCGGTTCCGTAATTCCTATATAAAAATAAAATTTATATAAAAAGTTAGAGTCAGCTACTAAAAATAGTTAATACATAACTACTTATAAATACTTTTAGAAAAGTATTATAGATTATATTTATAAGTATAGTATAAAATATAATATAAATAGCTAAGTATTTAATATACTATTATATAAGTGTGCTAAACTTTTTTGCTAAGATATACTATAAATTCCTTTATATAAATAAATCCAGAATACGTATTTTTATTACCTAAATATTTTTAAAATTTAGAAGTGTCTTTATTTTTAATAGAACTATTATTCTAATACTCTAAAATTTAGAGAGATATTAATGTCTGTACTAGAATAAAAATATAAAGCATATAAAGTTCTAAATTTTATAAATAAAATAATTAATAATATAACTAAGACTGTTGTATTTTTCTTGCTATAAGCTAAGTCCTAAAAAAGATATAGCTAAAAAAAAATAATATATAAAATATAACTTAATAGACTTATAAGAGAAAGAATAAAGATATTAAAATAATAGATTTATCTCAGTACGAGGGAATTCTTAACCTGTAAAAATAAACATTATATTAAGAAAACAAATAATAATATTTATATTAAATAAAGATATTATAAAGTAGTCTTTAAAGCTATTAGTATAATAATAATTATAGACTATATATTTTTACATTTTAGTAGTGTCCAGATTAAGGGTTAATAAGTTTTTAATAAAGTTAGTAATAGGTTTAGTAAAGGAAAAAACGCAATAGCTATATATAAGAGCCGGATAGAGGAAATTAGTTAAAGAAAAAAGAATAAAAAAAAGAAGAAATAATAACAGCATATTCTAATTAATATTCTTAAGTTAAGTTTATATTTATTAGAGTATATAATAGTAATTAGGATATTTTAATAAATTAAAAGCTAGTAGCACTTATTAATTTATGAATATATAAAAAGTATATTATTAAATTAAATAGCATATCTACTAGGAGGTAACTTAGAGTATAATAACTAAAAAAGCTATTAAAGCTAAGATTATTATTAATTCTTAGTATTTATATAGTAGAATAATACCTACATTCGTGATAAATATAGGTATCTTTATTATTTTCTATATAGTAGTAAAGTCCACAAGATGCTAAAAGCTATAGTAGTAGATCTTTATAGGTTTATAATTCTAGATATATATTTATACATAATACAATAAATTAATATAGCTAATAGATTTTAAATAATAATAGTAAGAGGCTTTATAACTATTATAATATATTAAAACGTAATAATAATAGTAAGAAATTTTATAACTAAGATATATTAGAACACGCTAGTAATAGACTTCAGCTTATTAATAATAATATAAGTAATAATAAAAGTATAAAATAGTTTATTATTACTATTTTTTTTATAAGTATTCTATTAGCGTACACTTGCTTCTATTACTATTAAGTATATAATTACTTTAAATTACTATAGTTATATCTAAACTGGCTATAGATACTTATAAATTCAGCTTCTAGTTTTTATACAAGACTTTTTTCCAGTATGGATTTATAAATACTTAGTATAAGCTTTTCCTAACTAGTCTTAGTGCTCTATAGGGTATAGTTAAAAAGATATTATCTTATAGCCTTATAATTTATAATCATATAATAAATTCTTAACGTCTAAGTATTTTAAATATATAGTTTATCCTTAATACTATAATTATTACCATGCTAGAAATCTAATAAATAGCTGAATCTATACTTTTATATAGTTTAAACTTATTATAGAAGATAAGATCCTATTTTTTATACTATATTATAAATACTAGTATTAATAATCTTAAGTTAATATTAAAAAAACACTTAACCCTAAGAAACTTAGCTTTATATAGTTTACTTTTAGAGTTAAGTATTAAAAGTCTTACCCCTTTATTATTTATCTATCTATAGTTTTTTCTGTTATTAGTTTGAAAACTAAGGACTAGCTAGTTTTATAGACTTTATAAGTAATTTATATCTAGAACCTTCCTAACGCGCTAGGAACTCTTTTTATATTATATTATTAACTATTCACCTCTTATAAATATACTAAAAGTTATATTATTTATTTTTTAATTCGGCTGTATATAGGCTGGCTTGCGCTAGTAAAACTAAAATATACTTTTTTTTAATATCAGCTAAATAAAGCATAAGCTTTAAAGTATATTAGATTTTAATAAAATTTATATCTAACTTACTATTATATCTACTTATTATAGAATTACTTTAATATTTTACATAGGCCTTTAACTATCTATTATGGATTCTAGAGATTTTTATAGTTTCTTAATATATTAAGAATAACCCTTCTACTTGTAATAAGCTGGCAGCGAAATTCTAAGAAATATTAAATACTATAGTAATAACTTTTACTTTAATATTACCTAATATTAATATACACAGTAACGCTCCTACTAGGGAGAAATAAAGTATATATAATACTAGTTTTATAAAGCTACGGAATTATAATTCTAATATGCATCCTATAGTAGCCTATAATAGCTCTGTATTTAAAAATAATATATAAACTAATTACCCTAATAAGCTGCTTTTAGCTTATACTAGAATTAATAAATAAAACTTTAAAGATACTAGGCCCTTAAAACGTTTAAATATTATAATTAAAAAGAAGTCGCGAGTAATACCTGTAGAAAGTTTTATAATAATATAAAAAAAAATAGATATAGTATATATTATATCACCCCTATTAGCCACAGCCTTATTATTAATATTAAGTAGTAAAAGTTAATATCTACGTCCATATTCTAGTTATATATATATAAACTTTATGTTATTATAAAGTTAAAATATATCTATCCTAGTACAGCAGATGTTTTATAATATAAGAGAAGAAATTAACTATATAAAATAAAGAGTAAAAAGTTTATTAGATTTTAGAGAGAATAGATTCACCTAGTTACCATTAAGCCTTTAGGTAAGATATAAAATATTATGGGTTATAAAAAACTCTAGAATTCTTAGTGTCTCTATTATACTATAAGATAGTATAATATTATAGAATATTATCTAGCTAATTTAGGGCCGCTATATTAAATTAGTATTTTATATATTCTTTATCTCTTAAATCCACGAATAAAGCGGCTTAGATATCTTATTAAGAACTAAAATAAACTAATCTTTACTAACTTAGCTTTCGGAATTTATTACTATATTATAAGAAGACTCTATTTAGTGAAACTAATAGGCAGATTTATAAAAGAAAAGAACATAATAAAAAATAGGAAAATACATACTATAAATAAATTTACTAATAAGCTTTTTTTAGAAATAATAGTAAAGCTAGGTAAGAAATAAAGCCGCTAAGTAAGAAAAAATTATAAAAAAAAAAAAAAAACTTTAGAGTATTAAATCTATATAAGTATGCTACTGCTAAAAATAGTTAAGTATTTTAGCTATAAAATTTTACTTATTATTACTTAACGTGTAGCTAATAAATAGTAAGTTTTAATATCTCTACTCCTATAGCCTTCCTTACAGCTAATTATAAAACTTAATAACCTTAAGTTATTTTATAAGTTAGTTGTCCTTTAGGGAGCTGTATTTAGATAATAAGAATATTCTATTAGCTAATAAAATAGTTAACATATTACTATTATTATATAAGACTTAACTTAAATAATTACCGTAATTCCACTAAAGAAAACACGTAGATCTGAAAATATTCTCTTAATTAAAGTTAGTATAATAAGCTAAACCTATAATTTTTGAGTTAAGTATAATAGATATTTAATATAAGTAATAAAAGTATTTAATAAAGGAATTTCTAACATGTTATATAAAAATATCTTACTAAGAATTAAATATTTTTTTTAAGAATTATAGAATTAGTAAGCATAGATAAGCGGGCTTATTAAATTAATTATTTCTATAAAAGTATATTACCTAACTATATATCTTAAGTAACTAGTTATATGCTTAGAACTATTTTATTTTTACTTTTATCTCTTATTCTTTTATTAGTAATTTTATAAGCTCTAGTTATAAAACACGTAAGTTTATATCTACACTACTTTATAGAGCTATTATAGTATATAATACTTAGCTATTTTTTTTTTCTTAATTTAACTCTTTTTTTTTCTCTAGTTTATAATATCTATAGCTGTTATCTAAATTAGTAATAGATAATACTTATCTTATTTTACTTTTAGAACTAAATAGTAATAAAGTGGCTAGTAGGCGCGCTTATAATATCTTTCTATAATATTAGCTAAAACTTATTTATAAACTTAAACTTAAAAATCTAATCTTTCTAATGTAATAAGATATAAATATTAGCGTAATAATCTTAGTAAATATTATATCCATTTTTAATAAATATTTACTACTTTTTTAGGAAGTTTTTATTACTTCTATCTTTTTTTTTTAATTATTCTCGTATTTTTAAAGATATATCTAAAGGGAAATTATAAAGAGTAAAAAAGCCTACTCTAAACTAGTATTTTTATATATATAAAATTTAAAGCCTTTTTTAGGAGCATGAGTACGGATTAGACTATTAAAAAACCATAATAGTTTATAAATATAGGTTCTAAATAGACTATTTTTAAACTCTTTTTTTTCTTTTTTTTTTATTATTTTTTACTTTATTTTTGTCTACCTCTCATCTTCTATTTTTCTTATCATTTTACGGAAATAATATTATTATTAAGAATTAATATATTTGAAAATATTATAAGCGTTTATTACACTAGTTATAAATAGTATTTTACTATAAAAAAAACCAAGAAAAATATACAGCGTAAAAGATTAAATTAGAAGAAAAAACTAATAATTTAAATTTTCTAAAAAAAAGAGTAGCAACGCATAAGAGATTTTAATATAAAATTAGAAAAAACTAAAAACTTAATTCTAATATAGCTTACCAGGTATACCTATATAAAAAATCTATATTAGAATAGAATCTAGAGATTCTGCTTAAATGTCTATAATTAAGTTTATATAATATTTCTCTTTATAAGTTAAGAAATTTATTAGGCTAAGAAAAATAAAGGGTACTTTAACTTAAATAACTCAAAATCTATGCACGCGTTAATATTTACTATAATTTTATATAAATTAAGTACTATAACTATTCCTAAATATTTAGAACCTTTTTAATCTAAAAATTATAATACGTATTTGTTACGGACGGTAATAGTAAGGTAACTATACTTAAGAAGCTAAAGGAACTAGTAATAATAGCTAATAAAGCTTTAGAATAGAAACATATATTTAAGCTAGAAAAGAAGAACTATAAGTGGATATAGGATATATTAGTATAAGTTAAGACACGAGCTAAGAAGTAAGAATAGAAATATAAAACCATGCTAATAGATTAGAAGTAGTAACTTATGTAACTAAGATAAGGCTTAGTAAATAAAAATAGATAGAAATAAAGTAAAGTAGTTAAATTTCTAGTAGCTTTATTAACCTCTAGTAGTATTTAATATACTACTAATAAGTATATAATATACGTACAGAGGATCTTTTATAAGTATAAGGCATTAGACAGTTCTTACTTACTTTTAATTCTTTATAGTTACTCTAAAATTAAGATTTATACCTTAAGTAATATAGTTTAATACTATTCTGTTAAATCTTAATTTATTATATTAATTTCTTCTTACTCTCTACTAAGTTAACTAACTTTTACTAAGTCTAATAAGTTATTTAATTCGGAAGTAAGGAAACTACTAAGTGTTATATAAGTAATTAAATAGCTTATTACTAGTATAATTTATATTAGTAAGTTAGTAACTTATAATATTATAACTACTATCTTAAAAAAGTAGAAAGGACCGTTGGATAGAATTTTAATAACTAATTATTAAAAGTATATAATAACTTACTATAAAAACGAACAAGAACTTTACTTATTAGAAAAAAGTAGTAGTAAAGAAGAAGTTATGATAGGATTTTTATCCATAACTAGAAGTACATCTAGAAGAATAAAGAATGTATAATAAGTTATTTAAGAATAGAAAATAGCTATTATAAAGTTACACAACGCTTTAGTAAACTTATAATAATAAGTTAAAACTAAACAATAAGCTATAGTAGTCTAGAAAGGAGGAATAGTAAAAATATAATCTTCTAAGAAATTTAATAGTAATTAAGATAAACTTAAGACCTTTATAGTAGTAATAGATCTCTACTATTATTTCAATTAAAAATTATTTTTAACTGATTAGGATCGGATTCTGGAGGCTAGTATAAACATAATAAATAGAATAATATAATAGTTTAAACTATTAGTAAGGAATTACCTAGCTAATAGAGACTTTAACCTAGAAGTAATAGAATTAGCTAACTATAACAACAATATATAATAAGCCTTTAGAAATTATAAATGCTTTAAACAAGAAATAATTATTATCTTTAAAGAAATTAATAAAGAAATAGAGGTAATTTAAAAGCTTTAATAACTTAAGTAATATATATTAGTAGCTAATTATATAGCAGAGTTTAAACAGATTTAATTACAACTTAACTAAATAGACTAACTATTAGTTATAATATACTATAAAGAATTAAAAGATAGAATTAAGGACGAAATTTCTAGAGGAAAACAGCTAAGTACCTTATTAAAAATCATTAAGTAAATAGTAACTATTAATAACTATTAGTACTAATAAGAATAAGAGAAAAAAGTATAAGAGAGATTAGTAATCTATATACCTAAAAAGAATAGAAAAAATAGCTAAACCTATAACCCTATAGATATTAATATTAAGAAAATATCTATTAGAAATGGGTAAGGGAAGTGAGCTAGAGAATAATTAAAATACTATATACATAAAGCCTACTTAAGATATAGAAAATAGAGATACTTTATTAAGGACTATAAATAATAATAATTAGATATTAAGAAAGCTTACGTTCAGACTAAAGCGCCTAAAGAAATTAAGATTATAATAGTCTAAGTAAAATAAGTAAGAGATACCGTAATAAAAGAAATAATTATAAAAAGAATTAAAAAAGAATAATGCTAAATCTATAGGAGCCACACATATTTTAGATAAGAATATAAAATTTTATATTAGTAAGTTAAGAATTATCTAGTAAAATAACTTAGTAATATAATTATTATAATATAAAAAGCAGTAGTTTAATAATACAACGCAAGAACTAAGAAGGAAATATAAAGATTTTATAAGATTATAGAATAAGAAGGTAGACTATTCTATAAGGAAGATTAAAAGTTTAAATAAAGAAAAAATTAAGAGATTATAAAGAGTAAGAAACTTATGTCTATAATAATTATACAGCGCGTATACTAGGGATACTGTTGAATATATAAATTAAAATACTACTAAAAAAAACACTATATTACTAAATACTAGAAAGTTATCTTAAGAGATGGGATATATAAATACTAATAAGCACTATAGTTAGCAGGAAATTAATAGTATAGAAAGCTAAGTAGACAAGAATTAGCTATATAAATAAATAAAATACACTAATAAATACTTATACTAGTTATAACTAATATAACGTGCTATCACCCCGTCGGACACCTAGAAATAGAGTAGGATTAGAATAAAAAAAAAAGAAAACCTTTTATTAATATTATGGGTATAGGATAATAACGCCGTAAATAGAATTATAAGAAAGAAATACTAAATATATATAGCTTCTAACTATATAGAAAAAAACTATAGATAGAATAAACACGCTATACATGTTAAAGAACTAAAGATAAGAAAAGTATTATAATAACTAGCAAATAAAAAAGAATTTAACCTATAATAAGAACTGGTTTATATGGATTCAGAAAATGAATTACAGGACCTAAATTCAGATAAATATAAATAACTATTATGGGATAAGTGCTAGATAGGATACTGATAATACTAAACTAAATACTACTAAAAAGAATAATTAGCCACAAACTCACATAAAAAACTTATATATTAAGAATGTTTCTTAAGATGGGAATGCTGGGATCATAGGGAATAAATAAAAAATATATATAAAATACTTAATAAGGAAGTATGCTAGCTCTAGAGATACCTAATTTACAGACTTAATAAGAAAACACTAAAGAAGTAACTGCTACTTAGGAGTTAGCTATAAATAAAAAACTAGAAAGCTAATAGACTATAACTAAGCTACTAGAGGGCTAAGAACTAAAAATTAGAAATAACATATTAATTATATATATATAACTAAACTAAAGGAAACACGAAAATAAGCTATATATAAATGTATATATTAATAGTAATTAAACACTAGCGCTTATAGATAGTAGAGCTAGTAAAATACTTATATTAAATAAATAAATATAAAGATACTAGATACTAACTAGAGTTTTAGACGAACTTATATAAGTAAAACGTATAAATAATAGTCTAATAGTATTTAGAAAAGGTTTAATTAATCTTAAAATAAGAAATATAACTATTAGAGTAGCAGGTTACACAGATAACCGCTATATTAAAATTATAAATTTAGGTAGTAAGGATTTTATCTTAGGATAGAACTAGCTAGCACAATAGAACCTAACTATTAATTAGAGAAAAAAAACTATAGGAATTAGAAATAACTACTACAGATAGTGATAAATAAGAGCTATAATATAAATAAAAAAAATAATACTTTACAATACCACGTTTATTATACTAAATAAATATTAAAAAGAATTTAGAGAATAGTTCTTTAAGGAAGCTAAAGACTAGTTACTAGAATATTAGAACTAAGACTATAAAATCACGCTTAAAGAAGGAATGGATTTAAAACTAGAATTACTATATCAAGTACCCATACACCAACAGGAAGAATTACGGAAATTCTTGTAAAAAAATTAATAAAAAGAATATATATAAACTAGTTAAAGTAAGATAGCATTACTAATACTCTTTATACTAAAGAAAAATAGTAAATTATAGTTATATATTAACTACAGACACCTGAACGAAGCCATAGTAAAAAATTATTATCTAATACTATTAATATTAGAACTTATAAATAAACTTAGAGGAGCTAAATAGTTTAGTCTCTTTAATATTAAGAATAAATATTATTAAATATAAATAACTAAAGAACACGAATAGATAATAGTATTTAAGATAAGATATGAATTATTTAAATATTTAGTTATACTAATAGGACTCACGAACGCACCAATAATATTCCAGACAATTATTAATTATATGCTAAAAGAATATCTAGACGTATTTATAATAGTATATTTTAATAACATGCTTGTGTACATAAACGGAATGCTAAAAGAATATATTAAGTATACTAGAAAGGTATTATAAAAGCTTAAGGAATATAAGTTATATATTTAGATAGAAAAATATGTGTTCTATAGGACTAAAGTTAAATTCTTAGAATACTTAGTATCCTAAGACGGGATAGTAGTTAACTTAGATAAAGCTAAAAATATTCTATCTTAGCTAATACTAATAAACACTAAAGAAGTTTATTCTTTTCTCGGATTTACGGGCTTCTGCCGATAATTTATTAAGAACTACTCTAAAATAATATTACCTTTAACGGAATTACTTAAAAAAGATTAATAATTTAAGTGAAAACAGCGCGAGGAGGACGCTTTTAAAATATTAAAAAAAATATTCTAACAACCACTAATATTAAAGATGTTTAATTTATAACTTTAAATAGAAATTTATATAAATGTATTAGACGGAGCTACGGGAGCTATCCTATTATAAATATAAAATAATAAATATAAACACCTAATAAACTTCTTATCTCACAAACTTATAACTGCTGAGTTAAATTATGATATTTATAATAAGAAACTATTAGTAATAGTTTAAGCATTTAAAAAATAGAGATACTACTTAGAAGAAACTAAGTATTAAATTATTATATACTCAGACTACAAGAATCTAACAGCATTTATAATAATAAAGAAACTAAATTAATAACTAGTTAGATAGTGGGAATTAGTTTCTATATTTAACTTTTAAATACTCTATAAATTAGGAAAAGAAAATATAGTGGCTGACGCACTTAGTCAATAAGCAGACTATATAAGAGATATACTAGAAATCTATAATATAATACTTAAGTAAAAACTAGATAGATCTCTAGGAAGCTTATAAATAGATGTTAAGACAGTAGTTATTATCGAAAACACCTGGGAAAAATAAATAAGGAATTTTAACAATAGACAACTATATTAGAATCTGGACTAAAGAATAATCTATGTACTAGATGTATTATAGACTAAGTTTATTAAAGACTAACACTCAGCTGAAATGTATAGACATTAAGGAATTAAAAAGACTATGGAACGGATTAACAGACATTTTTAGATTCTAGGAATATAGAAAAAGGTCAGAACTATTCTTTTGGAATGTATTAAGTGCAAAAAGAATAAAGCGTTAAGATATAAGGAATATAGACTTATGTAACTAATTCTTTTACTAGACCTACTATAGGAATTAGTTATAATAGACTTTATCACAGGGATACTAATAATAACCACTTTTCGAGGCTAATGGTACGACATGATACTAGTTATTGTAAATTAACTTATGAAATACGTATACTTTAAACCAACACATACGGAAATTAAAGCTAATGAATTGGCGATATTGCTAATTAAACTCTTAATTGCATAATATAGATTACTATAAGAGTTTATCACGGATAGAGATAAATTGTTTATATTAATATTCTAGAAAACGTTTATAGGGAAGCTAGGGACTGAATATCGCCTCTCGACAGCATTTTACCTATAAATAGATAGACAAATAGAATGGACAAATCAGACACTGGAATAATACCTACGAATATACGTTAATAAGTAATAAGATAACTGGATTAACTTACTACTAATAGCCGAGTTTGCATACAACTCTGTAAAGTCATTAACTACGGGAAAATCACTATTCTTTGCGAACTATGGCTATGAGCCTACGGCTTATTGAGAACCATAAAAACTAGATAAGATATTAGAAGCAGTAAGAATGAAAGTCAACGAATTACAACGACTTTACTAAGAGATAGCAAGAAAAATCACTTAGAAAGAAGTTCTCAGCAAACAGCAGAAAGATAAATCTAGAGTTAAGGGACTAATCTTTAAGGAGGGGGATAAAGTTTTCCTGCTATAAAAAAATTTAGAAACAAAACGACCATTAAAAAAGCTGGATCACGTCAAGTTAGGACCATTTAAGGTTAAAAGATAAATAGGACCTGTGAATTACGAACTATAACTACCTAGGGACACGAGAATTTATCTAGTTTTTCATATTTCAAAATTAGAACTAGTACTATAGAATGCTAAATTACAGATAAGACTCAAACTTGAGGAAGATACTACCGAGTATGAAGTTTAATAAATTTTGGACTACCAGCAGTTCAGGCGTTAGTGGAAGTACCTAGTTAGATAGAAGGATTATAGACCTAAGAATGATACGTGGGAGCCAATTAGGAACCTGAGGAATAGTTTAGAGCTAATTGATTAGTACTATTAGACAAACTAATGAGGGCTGTATCCCACGGAAAGGACGACTGCAGCGCGTTCTAATCCAAACTAAAGGAAAGGAAAGGCAAAGCAGGTTAAGAAGAAGCCGGCACTGCAGATTGTGGTGTGTGAGTTTCTTAACCCTGAGAATGAGCTTCAGCCTCTTTAAGAGCCTGGACTTCGCGAATAGAGGCCATCTCTCGATCAAACATCTCCTTTTCCTTGGAATCAACTTTTGTAAGCTCATGATGAAGTCGTAATTCTCAAGCACGGAGCTCAGAGCGTTGATCCTCAAGAGCATTAAGTTAACAACGGAGTTTCTCTTTATTATGATCAAGATGATCCTATTCTGGCTGAGAGACAACCAAGTCGCATTTCACACTGTGATTAGCATAGACTGAGTAATGACTAGAGCTTAAGTTCATAAGGCAGTTGTCGCCCCGGTGGGAACAGTTCGAGTAGGGTGTTAGCATGTGACGGGGTTCGTTACGGATCTGAGAAGCTAAGCGGTGAGCACGTATTAGAGACGACTCGGGACGTGTCATCATGAGGAGGCTGGGCAGGAAGGAAAGGGAGTTGAGGGTCTTATAGTCTGGAACACAGAGCGGAGGACCTGCTGCCTTTACACTGCCTATAGAAGGGAGAAACTATCTTCCGAGACGAAGACTTAGAAGAGAGGGATAATGTTACGGACAGTAACAGTAAGGCAACTGCACCCAAGGAGCTGAAGGAACTGGCGACAACAGCCAATGAAGCTCTAGAATGGAAACGTATGTTCGAGCTGGAAAGGAAGAACTGTAAGCGGGCACGGGATGCATTGGCATAAGCCAAGGCACGGGCCAAGAAGCGAGGATAGAAATACGGAACCATGTTAATGGATTGGGAGCAGTGACTCATGTGACCAAGGCAAGGCTTGGTAGATAGAGGCAGATAGAGGTGGAGTGAAGTAGCTGAATCTCTAGCAGCTCTATCAACCTCTAGCAGTATCCAACATACTGCCGACAGGTATATAATATACGCACGGAGGATCTTCTATAAGTATGAGGCATCAGACGGTTCTTGATTACTTTTAATTCTTTATAGTTACTCTAAAATTAAGATTTACACCTTAAGTGACATAGTTTAATACTATTCTATTAAATCTTAATTTATTATATTAATTTCTTCTTATTCTTTATTAAGTTAACTAATTTCTACTAAGTCTAATAAGCTATCTGATCTGGAAGTGAAGGAACTACTAAGTATTACATAAGTAATTAGACAGCTTATTACTAGTATAATTTATATTAGTAAGTTAGTAACTTATAATAGTATTATCATCTTCACGCCTAATTTATAGAGAGTTTTCTTTTATTATAAAATAAACTTTCTTTTATATAATACTACTATTAAGCTCTTATTATTCTTAATACTAATAATAGGATTTTATTTAAACCTTAGAATCTTACTATAATACTTAAGAGTTATTACTAATCTTATATTTATTATTATATACAAATTCATGCAGGGTTACCTTCTTAATTAATATTTTTAATTAAAGTAATTACTAATCCTAGCTAGTATAAATAGTTATATAATTATAATAGTATAATTTACTTACAGTAGCTGTTAGACCTGTGGCTATATAAAAACTTAGTAAGTAAACTAACTTTAGCTTTATAGTTTTATAATTTAACTTAACTTTAGTTATGCCTTTTAGTTAACTAACTTAACTTTTTAAAAATATTTATAATTTTGTTACTTTATAAGGTTATAGTCGGAGCAGGTTAGCTATTCTTTTTATTAATATAATTAAAATATTTATTTACTTCTAAATATATAAGCTTATTTAGTTAAGTTATTTATATATTTACTTTTACTAAAGCCTGGCCACTGAATTTTAGCTTTATTATATTATATTATAGGCTCTTAATTCAGCCACACTTCTAAACTCTTTTATTATAAATTATAAATATACTAGTTTATAGTACTTTTATAGTATTTTATTTTTAAGTATAATTTTTTAGCGTAGCTTAGTAACCTATTTTCTTATATATTTACTATATTTTTAATAGTTAACTAGATAAGTTACCGTGCTTATTTCTTTAACTAGACTATTATTTTTAAACTTCTAATATTTTATTCTTACTATATATGCCTATCTAACCCCTCTGTAAAGTAATATAACTTTTATAACTTAGTAACACTAGTAACTTTAGTCTTATTAAGAACTTAATAAATAATAATATAATCTTTTTTTATATAATACTTTTATATATATAGGGAGCTAATACTAATAAGGTTACCTTTAAAGACATAATATAAAATACTAGTAAAATAAGTCTAGCTATAAGAAAATCTAGTTCTATAGAGAATAAGCTAGATAAAATAGCTTAAACTATTTTTAAGTTAATACTTATTATATTAATAAAACAAATAAAGCCGAACTCTTGTAGACTATTAACTCTATATTTTGCTAATATTATAACGTGACTTAATATTATATTTATTTATTAAATATATTTATTCTTTTTTTTAATACTAATAATAAGTTTAATCTACGGTCGTGGGAATTAGATTTCCGGAAAAATAAATAATTTACTTAAAGTTAGATACTCTAAAAGTTTCTTATTTTTTATTTAGTTAAATTCTTCTCCCGTAAGCGTAAGCGACTTAGTAATAAAAGTTTCTTAAAATAATAAATTTATAAGATAATAAATATTTCTTAGTCTGCGCTTTAAGGAGACCCTTTATCTTAGTTTAATATTAAGAAATAATTATAATAAATAAAATACTATAAAATTAAGCTTAAAGAAGATAAAGTGTACTTATTATTAGGTATTTTTAATATCTATATACTTTTTATCTATAGTAAAGGGATATCACGTGCGTTCGCTTAGTTTCTAAAGAAGTTTTATAAAATATAAAAATATATTAAAGAATTACGTCTTATTAATTTTTATTATAATAAGAACTGTATTAAGAATGCTAAGAGTGGCTTACTAGAAAGCTTATACTACTAAATTATTAAAATTTCTAATTTCTAATAATAGCGTAGGGTCTAGTAGAGCTGTCTACTATAAATTAAAAATAACTCTAATAAAGGTAAGACTATACTACTTTATAGTATTATTAATAAGCTAAAGAAGTTTATAGCTAAGTTAAATAATCTATTTTATTTTTTTTACTAGGTTATTAACTTCTATATTAATAATACTATTACTACGCTATAAGGCTTTTTTTACTTGCTTATTAACTAATAGCTATTTCTTATTTTATATATATAAAAGAAATATAATAACGCTAGAAAAATACTCTTTAAAAATATAAATATCTAAGTTACTTTATTTAAGATCTTTACTAATATTTTATAAAACCCTAACTTAAATAACACCTATTTAATTATCGATGCTCTTAATAAATGTGTAGTAGGTTTACTAAAATTATTAAAGTTTATCTCATAAATATCGTCTATATCTCCCTGTATTAAGTAAATTATTTCTAGTTAAAACTAGCCGAGTATTAAGAAGAACCTTAATAGTATAATATAGAAAATAAGACTATATTTTAAACTTAATAAAAAATTAATTTCCGGTGCTGTTGTAATATATATCTAGTTTAAAATAAATTAACTAGTAAAGTAAAATAGATATATTACTAATATATAAAACACTATCTAGCATTACTTATTACTAAATGTAAATAGGACTTTTCTTTAGGTAACTTTAGTTTATTAGAAAATATCTAATATCTTTAGATAAAAGGTTTAGTAGAAGTTAATAGTATTTTCGCCTAAACTTAACAGCTTATACAAGCAGATAATAGACTAGATTAGTAATTTAGAGAATACTAACTTTTATAAACATATACTAGCTATTATTTTAGCTATATATTACTCCGTTATATTAAATAAGTTAGTATTTTTTATTAATATACCTAATAAAGTCACCAGTAAATTTAAAGCTCTATCTGAGATTATAGAACTCTATAAATTATTTCTAATACTTTAGGAATATACTATATTATTTGTTTATTAATTAGTAAAGGATTTTCTACTTATAAAGGCATCTAATAAGATCTTTTTATCTAGAAAGAAAAAGATCTACTATAAAATCTTCTTAAAATTACTTAAAATTATGTCTAGGACTTTGTGATAAAATATCTACAAATTAGGTACCTTAAGCTATTCTATTAAGTAAATAAAATAACTAGATTTAGACCTATTAATAGCATTATATTATTCTAGTATCTATTAAGTTAATTACTTATATAACTAGAATTCTATTTTATTTATAAACTACGCGATTAACTCTCAGGATAAAAGCAATATTAAGAATTTTATAAGAAAGAAATATCTTTATTAGTTTAAAACTTTAAGCCTTTATAGAAGCATATTAGAAAGTGTGCTTATAATAGTAAAACTTAACACTTTAACTTAAGTAACTACTAAAGAAGTAATACTCTATATAATATATACTAATATTATTTAAAGAAGAGTAGGTGTACCTAGCTTTATAAAACTACTTTAAAATACACGCTTATTTATTATATATTATATTTAGATAATATAAAATAGCTCTTTTTAAGTATATATATTTATACTTATATTTAGTCTAGACCGCAGCCTTATAAGGAGTTACTTTAAGGAAAAAGAACTAAAGTGGATTCTAATAAAGCTAGCTATAGGGGATTAATAGAGTGCCTGCCTCTAGACGCTTAAGGGCTATAGCGGTCAGGTCTAGTTAGTGGCCTTCTCCCATAACTCAGCCCGGCTGGCGTCGGCGTCGGACGACAAGACGGTTAAGATCTGGGATGTGGGCAGCGGCGAGTGCCTCTAGACGCTCAAGGGCCATAGCAGTTAGGTCTGGTTAGTGGCCTTCTCCCATGGCTCGGCCCGGCTGGCGTCGGCGTCGACTGACAGGACGGTCAAGATCTGGGATGCGAGCAGCAGCGAGTGCCTCCAGACGCTCAAAGGCCATAGCGATCAGGTCTAGTCAGTGGCCTTCTCCCACGACTCGGCCCGGCTGGCGTCGGCGTCGGGCGACAAGACGGTCAAGATCTGGGATGCGGGCAGCGGTGAGTACCTCCAGACGCTCAAGGGCCATAGCGGTTGGGTCTGGTCAGTGGCCTTCTCCCACGACTCGGCCCGGCTGGCGTCGGCGTCAGACGACAAGACGGTCAAGATCTGGGATGCGAGCAGCGGCGAGTGCCTCCAGACGCTCAAAGGCCATAGCAGTCAAGTCAGGTCAGTGGCCTTCTCCCACGACTCGGCCCGGCTGGCGTCGGCGTCGGACGACAAGACGGTCAAGATCTGGGATGCGAGCAGCGGCAAGTGCCTCCAGATGCTCAAGGGCCATAGCAGTCAGGTCAGGTCAGTGGCCTTCTCCCACGACTCGGCCCGGCTGGCGTCGGCGTCGGCCGACAAGACGGTCAAGATCTGGGATGCGAGCAGCGGCGAGTGCCTCCAGATGCTCAAGGGCCATAGCGGTCGGGTCAGGTCAGTGGCCTTCTCCCACGACTCGGCCCGGCTGGCGTCGGCGTCGGGCGACAAGACGGTCAAGATCTGGGATGCGAGCAGCGGCAAGTGCCTCCAGATGCTCAAGGGCCATAGCAGTCAGGTCAGGTCAGTGGCCTTCTCCCACGACTCGGCCCGGCTGGCGTCGGCGTCAGACGACAAGACGGTCAAGATCTAGGATGCGGGCAGCGGCGAGTGCCTCCAGACGCTCAAGGGCCATAGCGATCAGGTCAGATCAGTGGCCTTTTCCTACAACTCAGCCCGGCTGGCGTCGGCGTCGGATGATAAGACGGTTAAGATCTGGGATACAAGCAGTAGTAAGTACCTCTAGATACTTATTATTGGCCGGAAACTCTTCCGCATCTTATTTGACATTACTGACTTATATCTTCAAATGGATATTAGCACCATTAAAATCAGCGCTTTATTAGGTTCAAGATCTCTTCTATCTTATTTAGAACTTTAGAGTTCTTAATATCAAGGCTTAGCCTTAAGCGCAGATAATGTATAGATAATATATAATTCTAAGAACTTAATATAGCTACCCTCAGAGTATCAACCATCATATTCAGTAATATTAAAGAAGATAATTAGTATTAATATTAGAACTAGAAGGGTATAAATATATAAAGTTAAGCTTAACAAGCTTAACACATTCTAAGACTAGAATATTTATATTATAATTACTTACTATACTATATTTTATTCTTCTCTCTATTTCGTAGAGGGCTGGAGATTAGTATAACTATATAATATCTATTACTACTAGTTAAAAAATATTCTATACTAAGAAATTTAAGAGGTACTTTAATTTCAAATAATTTAATTTCCGTGCACACGTTAATAACTGTTCTATTTTTATATAAATTATATACTATAGTTATTTCTAAATATTTAGGATTTTTTTAATTTAAAAATTACGTATATATCGCTGCCTTCTCGACTAATTCACTTAAAAACTTTTTTTATAATAAAATAATATCCTTTTGTTATAAAACTACTATTAAGCTTTTATTATATATAATACATATAAAAGAGCTATATCTAAGTATTGAAGCTTTATTATAATAATAGGAAGTTATTATCAGCCTTATGCCTACTATTATACGTAAATTTATATAAGATTATTATTCTAGTTAGTACTTTTAGATAAAGTAGCTTTTAATTCTAGCTAGCATAAAATAAGCCCGCCTATTATATATAATCATCCTAGTATAATTTATATATATTATTTAGTAAATTAAGCTTATAGCTATTATAGCTATTAGACTTTCTAATAAAAAAAAGAAGAATATTTATTCTATGCTTAACTGAATTTATTAGTATTAAATCTGTAAATTATCTTAGCACCTTATTATATTAGTACTCTTTAATTTAAATATTACGAAACCTAAAAAGGCATTAATGGTTATTGTTGTAATATATAAAGGAAAGGATTTTATATTATTAAAATATCCTACACAGTCTCACGAGACGTATAGTGTAGTAAAATAAATTATAGATATTTTTAACTTTATCTAATTTACTACTCCCCACACGCCTGAGATTTATATTCTTAGAGTAAAATAATTAACTTTACTATCTTTATAACATGTTTTAATCTTATAAACTTAAAATTACAGAGCTTTTAAATTCTCTTAAACTGATTAAAATTAGTAATACTAAAGCTATAGATATAGACTATTAAAGACATAAGTCTATAGAATAGCTTAATCAGTCTTCTAATAACGTCTATATAATAGGTTACTTATACTAAATCTCTTAATAGTACTAGTTAGCTTCTGCTGGCCCTGTAGCTACTATATTATACAGAGTTTTACAATCTTACTACCCTAATTAGTACCTAGAATCGTAAGCGAGTGATCTTCTGCCGAGGCATAATACTAACTCTATATTTTATCTTAGATAATATCTCTGTCAGAATCTTAAGCGGTTCTTTACTATTCTTCATAGTCAGTAATAGTCAGCTGCTGAGCTGTTCCATGACATCGCCAAGAATTATTCTCATTCGATTACAGTGTAAGGCAATGCCTAAATGAGTCTACGAATTGATAGTGCGCAGCATAGGCGCCACTGGCGCTCTCCATCGCGATGCGTGGTCATGTTCCCCTGCGTATCTGCCGCTGATATCCTCTACCTGCGCTTTGCCCTGCCCTTCAATCGCCACAGTCAAACTTCCCGGAGCCGTTGTGTTTCTGCGTTTCCGTCCACGTTTTGCCTTAGTCGTAGTTACTGCTTGTTGTCCCTCTTGTCCTTCCTTTTCTGCTGCTCCTGACGAAGCTTTCCTCTTGCGGCCACGCTGTGCCTTGTCTTTCGCCTCTTTGATTGCCTCCTTTTCAGCACGCTTTGCTCGCGCTTCCTCAAGTTCGTCATCACCCATGACTTTTGCGTTCCCGAGAACTCCTCTATCAGCGGAGCGTCGAACCTTGGCTTCGTTGTTGATCTTCATGAGAAAATTAATCTGATCCCGCCGGAGGATCCCCTGAGAGAACGCCAAATGGGCAGCTTTAGAGAATTTATCCAAGTGCCTTTCTAGACTACGTTTGCTCCTTTCATCAAGGGCGTGGGCGTCTCGATTGACTATCAAATTTTGCAGCGATACCAACCCCTGCGTGGACACAGGCGTAAGAGGCGACTGAACGGTATCATGGCCATTCGACGCACTCCCTGGCATTCCCTGACTCACTGAAATTGTCGACTCATCTGGCGGTTTCGGTATTCCTCGAAGAACTCTATCTGGATTAAATGGGAACAGTCCACACGCCGAGAACCCGGCTCTGATGTTCCTCGGCGTGAAGGCTCTGCTTCTTGCACGGCTATATAGGCTCGTAAAGTGCTCCTTGCCAATAGCGTTCACGCCGCCTCTCTCGAGTCGCTCGACTTCTTCGCGATACGCGGACTTGAGCGGACCGAACACGGAGACGTCGCAAGGTTGGGTCTTATGGGAAGTATGGGAAGCGAGCCGGCACAGGATAATTTTATTCTCAAGACAGAACTCAAGAACCTCAAGGGTTTCATGGCTGCCGAAGCCGTCGCAGATTAGGACACGTGGTTTACCGTCAGCTCGTTCCTTGGTCTCAGGATCAAATATTCGCTTGAGCCACTGCAGGCTGATGTAGGAATCAGTATATCCAGATTCGGAGCACGCATACTGCCAACCTGGCGTGGACAATGTTGTCCAGTTGTTCCGGTGGGTATTGGCTGGCCAGATGATCATAGGGTTCAGATACCTACCGTCGCCACTAATGCACTCGATCGCTGTTATGGTAGTGCGTTTGACCCGCGCACCTCTGTACTTCCGGCTATCATCCTTGCCTACGAGAACTTTGACAGAGTCTAGCATAGGGGGCATTACTCCAGTCTCGTCCATGTTATAAACGTTCCCGGCTAGGATTTCTGGATCCCTAAGTACCTCTCCGATCACCTCGAACCAGTGTGTAATTTTCGGGTATATGTTCTTGTCGTGGCGATTCCAGTCTAATGCTCTGACTATTCTTGCCTCTATCTGCGGATGCCGCTTCCTAAACGATAGCGTCCAATTTCGATGCGGCGGTTTTGTTGGTCTGGCTGATTCCGGTCTATGGAGGGTGAGGCGGTAAGCTAGAAACGGGATAAACTTTACTCGAACTGGGAATCCAAGTCTAGACATCTGCAGAAGGAACTTCACCAGGGCTTCCTCCTCCCATGGAGTGAGGTAGTTACGCACAATTCTTCGGATAATGATGTTCCCAAGTGCCAAGGACAACGCACGGGCCACACCGCGGTGTGGCCCGTGCGTTGTCCTTGGCTAAATCTCTGCCTCACGTCTGCAAAACATTTCTACAAAGTATGCGGAAGATAAAAGCATTGCCATCGTATATAAGCTAATTCTAAAAGGAACCGGATTTTCTTCAGTCTTAAAAACATAAAGATAAGTTATCACCTTGTGTTCTCTGCTCGCATTAAATTCGTTTCAATTCGTGTTCTAGGTTAGAAATTTGGACGATTAACCCAGAGGTAGATCTCAGGACTCGATTGTAGACCGCCGGGATCAAATCATCTGGTAAGGTGAGCAAGATCATGGGACTCAACGGAAGGACTCGGAAGACCAACCTGAAGATGATTCCGTGAATCTGATTAGAAAGCAAAGGGCGCTGAATGCTGCCAAGACTCCCAATAGAAACCATGAAATGCTCTTCAATCCAATGTATGTGCAATTACCCCCTACACCAGCAAACAAACCATGGTTAGGATGCGGCGCACTGGGAGCGATGGTGATATTATGACTGGATTTGCCTGGTATGATAGTTCTTGTGGTACTCGTCCATGTCCGGTAGCCCGTTGTGCCGCTCCCTTTGCCTTTTCCCCAACTCAAAATCGCTCTGGGCCGCGATTATCACCGCCTGTGCTTTCCAGGCGGGACTCTAAGTATTCGAAGGTTTGTATTACTGCGTTGCGTTAATGGAGTGTTCCCTACAGTCCTTTGTCAGCGAGGAAGCCGAGCATGGACCACAGTGCTTCGCCGAAGCACTGTGGCCCGTGCTCGCTAAGTCCTTCAGCAAGAGGTCACGAGAAATAGATGTCACCAAATGGGAGAACATTACGTTCCTTTGCGGCTTTGCCAGGGACTTGAAGCTCTTGATCATCTGTTCTCTTAAAAAGTCATACATCTTTAGCATCAAAATTGCTGATTTTGGACTTGCTAAGGATGGTTCCCCACCAGGGCAGGTAAGTCTTCGAGAATAGAAATACTGTTACCGTGATTAGAGCTTGAGGAGATTGAGAGACTGGACAAGATTGCATTAAGGACCTCAGAGTTTAGAGGGCGAGCAGAGGCTATATACAGCTGAGAAATGCCAAGCCGGCTGATTGTATATCCGACCAGCAGGAGGTCGCTTTACAAATACTGTTGCCGTAAAAGCGACCTCCCTCTGGTCGGACATACAATCAGCCGACTTGGCAATTCTTAGCTGTATATAGTCTCTGCTAGATCAGTCTTTTCAAAAACACACAATACAATCTTGTTTGGTCTCTCGATCTTTGCAAGCTCTTTTTACGGTAACAAATACTATCCTTCAAAATGGACGATTTGCCTGCTTGAACGTTGTGAAGCAAGATCAAAAGGCGCAGAGCAGAAGGCTGCGAGATGAAGTAAGCAGCCAGTTTAGGGTTAGCGGGGGTATCCCAACAGACCTTTCGGCCAGTTCATACCATGGCGAACAAAGAGACCCATAACGTCCCGCTTTCTCAGTCCCTCGTATGTATGCTAAGTTATTGCTTTTGATTTATAAAAAAGGGAACTTACTTGTCTGGATATGTCTAACTTATTATAGCTTAGTGGGAACATCTCGAGCATGAATAGGCCCTCTAGCAGGTATTGGTTCGAAGGTGTGCTCGTTAGTCTCGCGAAGACAAGGAACAGAGTGAACAGCAGAGTGATCAACAAGGCGAGGAAAGTGGTGAGGAGAACGAGGAACAGGAGCCTGAAGCCCCGAACAAAGAGGCCGAAAGTAGCAGAGTATCGCCGGCGTCTTCGGTGGTCGATTCAAACTCATATGATTCGTCACCGGAACGACGATTGAGTCTTTCAATTCATCCGTTTCGGGGGGAGAACATACCTCTGAAGCACATAATTTTATGGAACCGCTCCAATTCGGGGGGGGGGAAGGGCAATGTTAGGAAGCTTCGTGCCCTTGCATCCCCAGTGGGGCCGGCTTACAAAACGAGGTCATCTGGGTCACTTTCACACACGACAAGACCATCAGCCGCCCTCCTTTTGAATAAGCCATTCTTGAACCCCTGCGCCCGACACTTATTTGCATGCCATCGTCTCCTGACCTCAACCTCGATCATGCGAAGGAGGATCCCGACCACCCGGCCGTTTCTTCATCGTCCAGCTTGTCGAGGAGCCGCTGGGACCAAGTCTCGATCCACTGGTACCACTTCTTCGGCTGAATTAGTTGAATCCATGATAGTAGCTTATCGTATATGTAGTGGTGGTTGCTATTCTCTTCCTTTCTCCCTGGAAGAGCCCAATGTCGGCAGATTATGTCAAGGGACTTCGAGGTCTTAAATACCCATCGTACGAAATCAATGTAGACTTCGAGTAGATCCTTCTCATAGTCTGGTATAGGCGGTTGATTGGCGTGCTGGCCTTCTACCTCACGGGCTATGTTTCGAAAAGCGAAAACAGTATCTCGCGGATCAGAGCATTTAAAAGCAGATAATGTCGAGACTAAGTACTCCAAACTTAACGTAGGTTTGAAGATCTTGCCACCGGAATCCTTTCGGAAGATGTTACTCGTGAAATCCACCAGTATCTTCGCACTTAAGATATCCAATTCTCCGATGGTATTGGGGCTTCTAGATAGCTTTCGAATGGTATCAAAGTAGCTAAGCTTCTCAATTCCAATTTCTCGTTTTCGCTGTTGGAAGCCAGTGTAACATGGTCCAAGGTGATTAACCAACAGAGCTCGAACAAGAAAGTCAAGAGAAATTTGTCGACGTTGAATTTCGTTCCAAGTATTGGTGAACTGGTCGGTGTACTTCTCCATGGATCCTGCGGATGTATATGTTGTTGTCCAAAGCTTCTCAGCAGCAAGGTAGTTCTCAATCTCTGAGGATGTTCTATCGAGCTTCATGAGAGTTACCATGGCCTCGCGGGCTGATTTTATGCCTCAAATCTTATTGGCGGGTCCATCGTCGTAGTGTGTCAAGATAGGGTGGAGCGCCTCGTTGTTCCTTGGATGATACTCGAATTCGTCGTCGTCATTGTCATCGTCGTCAAATGGGAGGGCAGAGTGGTCGGATTTCTCCTTAACTGCAGGCCATGCTGAATGTCAGCCGAAGCTTGGCGCTAACACACGGACCCTCCTCATCATCCTCCTCATCATCCTCCTCCCTCATCATCCTCCTCCCTCATCATCCTCCTCCCTCATCATCCTCCTCCCTCATCATCCTCCTCCCTCATCATCCTCCTCCCTCATCATCCTCCTCCCTCATCATCCTCCTCCCTCATCATCCTCCTCCCTCATCATCCTCCTCCCTCATCATCATTCCTCATCGTCATAAAATTGGACCAATTGATTATTGGTCAGCGCGACCTCCTTCAAAACTCTAGAGGCGATTGTTCACGATCCAGAACCTCCTCGCGATTGCGGATCTTGTGGAAGGGTTCAATCCGCTCGTCGTGATCGTTCCAAACCAGTAGCTCTCCCTCCAAGATACATTGCTTCTTGATCTTGCACTCTACCGACTTAAGCCTCAGGCAATCTCGTAGCACGCCATGTACGCCCATCCGATCGTCGGTCGAGTCCCTTCCGCTTTTGGAGAAGATTTTGATGTAATTCCTTCCCTTGCTCAGGTCTATGTGCACTTGACAGTACTCGCCATCGTACTTCCGTTCAACACTTAAACGTCTACCCCTTGCTGAGGCAAAGAATGGAGGCAAAATGTTTTGGAACACCTTGCCCTTGCAGATAACTATGGCTGGAAGAGGGCGAAAAGCTACGTTAACGCACTTAATTACCGTAATCTAATCACAATCACTAGATTATATATAATACTTCGGGCCATTAGAGGCTGTAATAACTTTGGCAGTTCCAATATTATTATATAAAAAGCTAATTTCGTCTATATTATAGATATCCTCATCTTGTATACCAAACTTGTTCGCCACATTCTTAAGGAGTCGAAAGTGCTTTCAGATAACTTCTGGATCCTCTTGTTTTACTCGCTAGTAGTCATACTTCTTGCTCTGTGCTAGCTGTACTTCTGGATTGCGCGCGACATAGTTATTCACCCAATTTTTGCCTACTGGCCTCTTACTACGAAGGGCAAGCAGCATATTGGCCATGTCCTCTACTATCTTCTTGCGAGGAGGGTAACCACGAGCAGCAAGATCCAGAATATGTTCTGTTAACGTCGCTTCGTCGTTATCGTCGAGGTTACGGTTGTGGTTCGTGGTATCAGCGCGTGCAGGCGCGCCATTGAGTCGTCGTCGGAGGGTATCAGCGTTCACGCGATAAATGGCCGCAGCTTGCTTGACAGACGTGATCTGGCCTTTTCTGTACGCGTTTACAGCTAAGACAAGGCGGCCTTCCTTATGAATAGCCTCAAGATCTTGTTTTGGGGGCATTGCGTTGATGGCGATAGGCATGTGTTGGTGTTGGAGGTGTGTCTTGGCAGCACCGGACGATCGACTTGTGAAGTACATTATTTTAAATGGAAAATCAACAGAATTCGTACAAGAAGAAGGCCAAAAACTAAGGACAAATGGCTAAGAGAAGTATTTAGAGGAGAACCATTTAAGAAACTCGAGATTCCTGAATTTATTGATATGTATAATCACCTGATGAACGGCGTTGATCGAGCAGACCAGATTCGATCGTACCACCGTACAAGCTGAAGACAATATCGAACATGGAAACCACTTTGGAACTTTCTTTTCTAAACTACAGTTTGTAATTCGGCCTTAATTTGGATTGACCAAGGAAATAGCCATAAGAAAAAGTCGGGACATGAAGAGTTTCGTACAAAACTAGCTCAGCAGCTAATGTCCCATTCATCTTCTTTAAAATATACCCTTCCTATTAATGGCCAAGGAGTCCGCACAAACCTTCAAAATGTGGTTAAACCTAGCGATTCAAATCAGTGTGGAAAGCATATTGTTCTCTCAAAGGATGGAAAACCCTGTAAAGCATGTCAAGCTGTAGGAAGAGTGGTTCAACAAGGTACAAAATGGAAGGCTCTTGAAGAGCTTTCTGTCAATTCCATACAATTTGGGCAGAATGGGGAGAAGAAACGTCAGACTCGAGCTCCAAGAACGCGGTATGGATGTTCAATATGTCAGATCCATCTTTGTAAGGAGGGAGATTGTTGGGTTGAGCATTTACGAGCTAAAAATTAGCGGTTATGCTACTAATGCTGAGACGTCTTATGTTTTGATGTTGGCGCACGGACTTTATGCCTTAGGCAATCAGGCAACGAGGTATTGCCAGTGCAAGGGATAACGAGGCCTAACTCGAAGGCTTGTAACTTGGCCATCAGCTAAAAGAAAGAAAACTGTTCTAAGTCGGATTTGACTGGTGCGCAGGAGGCACGGGAGGCACGGGAAGCACGGGCCGCTAACGGCACGGAACCGGGTCTATAATTAGTCCGATTAAGCCCTCTTAGTATTCTAGGCGCCTCTTTGTCTTTGATAACCTCACGGACGCAACAGCCATCAATGCGCATATACCTGCATAACATGTCGCAGAAATCTCACCTCGATCAAGAGGAGCTGGTCCCTCGTGCAAAACCGGTTTTAAAGCTCGTAGGTGAATGGTTAGGAACCCTTAAGTTCGAGAAACAAGGAGATTTCGAGTTATGCTCAGAAGACCCGGAAGTCGTACTGGCTCAGCCACTTCTATCTATACTGTTTACGCTTATGAAGGTATCCGAAATGCTCAGTAGCTTTGACCAGGATCAAACTCAACTAAAACAGATCAAATTCCCCGTGGATTTTAAAATCGCACGAGTCTCGAAAACTGCTCGCCTCCCCGCTCGTCTCTCCACTCCCGTCACATTGATTCCAGGGAAAGTCGTTGGCGGAACTCCTACTGTTGCGGGGCTACCGTTTGAGGTCGGATGGATAACATATATTACCGAGGGGGTCGAATTCACACCAGAGGTTATATTTCTTCTCCTCTAAGCTACCCCACCTAAGAAGGGAAGGTATTAGATCGACATCGGGCGAATCTTTCTATCTCGTCTTCGTCCAGGGGAGGCGCCATTGGGGGATCTTCGATTCTGTATCCTGGCCATATCCAGGAATCGTTCGGATTCGGAGATTTGACTCTGTATTCTAGCCATGCTAATGGATCATTTGGGTCAATGGATCTAGTTGGGAGATCATTCGGCATTTCAGCCGGACGTTCTTGGTCCAAACTCATGTTTTGAATTGCCAAAGAATGAGCATCATCTATATGGCCGTAGCTTGAAGAGGCAGATACTAGCGAAGGCGACCGGGATTGTGGAAAACAAGAGTCCAAACAATCTAACAAGTCAGTATTTCTGTAAACTATCGTCTATGATGGAAGAAGACATACCTGTTCGAAATGTACTGTCTGGCGTAACGCTTTCGGATGTTGCCTGTGACTGTGTACCATTGCCTCCAATCCGCTGACCGTCATGTCTAGTCGCCAAGTCTGAATGAAGTTAGTAAATATTCTCAATATTATATTCCTTCAATCACTGACCTTGACTACTTGGAGGCAAACGAGTGATTAGATCGTTCGTTCCCTGATTGGGTTGTGCCTCCGCTTCGCATATTTCACACAGACAATCATTATTCTTAAAGAAATCGCGCCCGTAGTTGGCCGTCACTTCCCCGCCATCCCATATGTCCCGTATCGCTTGAAGCATCACCCTTACTTTTCCAGACACTACCTTGACAACGAATCTTGCGCAAGGGCTGCAAGAGTGGTTGACCAGCCTGACCCAGTTGCCCTTCTCTTTGCAATAGACCTGGCAAACAACCGGTTCATCAGCAATGTCTGGTCTGTGGAGTTCTAAGGCCATTCCGTCGGTATATGTCATCGGGGGTACAAGTTGCCCAGTCAGCTCTCCAATGTATGAATCCTTTTTGTATGCTATGCCCCCTCTAGAACTTGCGCAAACTTGGATACCTCGACCCTTTGCACCGTAATGCATAATACGACAACAGTTCTTAGTCAGGGAAGATATGCAATCGCATTGTGTTGCTTGACATAAGTCGCACCGATAATCCGGCGGTGTCCATGTAGGGTCGATGGGCCAATCCCACGGCCAGCTTTGCGGCCTTGACCAATCGTACCCGGTTTCGTAGATGCTTGTCTCGTGATATGGAACTGGTTGTAGAATGGAAAGTAACTCATCCTCAGAATACGCGTTGAGAGATATGATCTTCTCGGTTTCACATCTAAACTCCATATCCCAACTCTCCAGGACCATCTTCTGCAGGGAGTTTCCAAACTCGCAGAGAGACCGTACGAACCCCTTCTTCGGACCAATTAAATCCTGAAACTCCTTGATCTCGGCTTCGTCCATTTGTTGGCAAGTGTCTTTGGAGATGTAATATGGTGCCTCCGAAGTAAATGGGATAAGACAAAGCAGGCCTGAACCAAAGTTTCCGCAGATGCTTAGCCATTTTCTCCCTTTCATAAGTCTGTTGTGTAGTGCCTTGCGAGATTCCTTGGTTTGTGGCCATTCCAGTTGTCTCAAAACATCGTTAATACGGTCTGAGCCCACTCGAGTTGAACCAGCCTTAGCGCTGTCCATTTCGGAAGCAAAACAAAGCTCAGCCAGTCGGAGTAGCAGGATGTTCAGTTCAGCACCCGCCTCTAAAATCTTGGCACTCCTTACAAACATGGCTGCCCTTGTAACCGGATCACGTGAGGTAGTCCGGAAGGTGTCTGTAGGCAAGGCTTGGTTTCTCCATGTTTCTAGCAAAGAGATACAACGTTCAACTGTCTTTTTGCTTAAGACAGCCGCGGCAAAACGAAACGAAGTAACCCGTTCAAAGTTCTTGAGCGAAGCAAGTCCATGGCCCGGATCCTGATCCCGAATATGCTCAATCCACTTATTGGAGGCATTTTCGTCGGGTCGTGCAGAACGTCGCTTCTTAGGAGCCAAATTAAGTATGTCCACAGGCTTCCGCTTAGTTGCAGCCGTCATGTTTGAATGACCCGAACGTGTGCGTGCTCTAGGATTTGTTTGCTGTGGCTGCTGCATTATGGGTTGTGGATATCTCCTTCGAAGGGTCCTTGACGGATGGGGCTGGAAGCTGGGGACTTCTGGATTTGCTGTTGGCGGATGTTGCTGACCACCCCCGTGAACCGATACAATCTGTGTATTGTCTTCCGACGAGTTTTCGTCTTGTATATCGCTCCCATGCCCATCTTCGACCTGCGTATCACTTCCCTGTGTATCTTCAACCCGTGTACCACCATCCTGCGCATCTCCAATTTGTGTATTACTCTCTTGCACATCTTTCTGTGTGTTACTGTTCACATCCAGTTCTCGTGTATCTCCTTCCTGTGCCTCCTTCTCCTGTTCCGTGCGTCTCTCTTCGCTGCGAAATGTCTCCCCAATATTCAGCCCCGTTGTGACAGTGATTCGTTGATTTGTTGCAGATGGGGTATTTCGCAGTACTGGGACAAGGCGCGCCTCTCGAGATACATTGTATGATGGTGAAGCTAGTTCAGCTTCTAAGCGCTGCGCCTCTTCAACGATACCGCGCAAAGTTTGTGAGATCGTGGTCGGGTCGAAGGAAGATTGAATTTGCGTTGTTTTTGGACGAGAAGCTGAGCCACTGTGAGGGGTTTGTTGAATGTCCTTTTTGATTACCTTAAGCCTCTTGAGTAAACCTTGGATGTTTTTGATGAGTGTATCCACGTCAAAGAGGACAGGTGCTTCGCAAGTCATCCTACTCTCTGGTTCGTGTGCTGGGGAGCCGAGGAGTGGTGGAGAAGTTGTGAGGTCAGGCCCGAAGGTATTTGAGCGGCGTTATCAATATGGCTTCGTGGATTCCGCACTTATCGAAGAACCTTGGATCACTTTGAGCCGGAGTTTTCAAGGAACGGCGGTGCTTCCGCAACTTTGTGTCCTGAAAAATGATTGTGAGGTTGTCTGCGGCGTATTGACGCGTTTGAGGGGTAGGACGCTTGTGTTTGGATGCTAAGCATTTGGTTAGTTGATGAATGCTACTTTGGGCGGGAGATGACCTGGCAAACGCCAATGAGCCAAAAACCCAAAAACTAAAACCCCAAACCCCTGCACGATATTTTGCCCAAGCAACGGGGTTTTCATGCTGTGAGGGTGTGATATGGTCAATACACAAACTGAATCTAAGTAAGCGTTTCAGGAGAGGCCGAAAGATTTAATGAGAACGAATCATTGCCACACTGCCCAGCCAGCGTTCAAGAAGGGAGGGTCGCATCTGTATGTCCAATGAGCGGGCAGGAGCGCGTTTGTTTATCCCGCCATTTCGTTGTTGCCTTGAGAGATGTGTCCAACTTCCCCATGACACAATGTGGTATTCAAGAGGCGCGCCTTGTTCCAGGACCGCGAACCCGCCCCTGCAACAGATCAAGGAACCTCCGTCACAACCAGGCTGAATATAGAGGGAAACCTGACGTTTCGTGAAGCCTGCTGGATAAAGCGCTTGTTACAGGAACGATATCAAGGGCTTTTAAGGGCTATATGTTTGTGTCGAAGCTCTTTCCAGATGATATTAAAGGTGCAGCCGTGTACGGCTATAAGCCTATGGTAGTAGTGTTAGATAACGTTTCTATCCATACAAGCTGGGAGGTTATAGCAGCAATTTGTGCGCTTTCTGCCGTCATACTCACCTGACTTCAACCCAATTGAGCTCACCTTTGGCGTGCTTAAGGCGTGGATCCGTCGAAATTATCCGTACATAAGGAGGCAGTACACTAACTTTGGCAACTTCTTGAAGGCGTGCGTTCAGCAGAGTCGCTGTGATCGGTTCGCGCAGAAGCACTTCAAGTACGCTGCAGATGGGTTGTATAAGATAGAGTGTAAGAAGCTTATAGAGGTAAGGCAGGAGATGTGGAGGTGGTGAGGGTAACGCAAGTTTGGTAAAGTTACTATAGACTACTACATATTATAGAATCTGAGCATACTTGGCAGCCTTGACGTCGCCATTAAACGCCTGTTTACCTAACTAACCTAACCACCACTACCTAACGCTGCCAGGCCTGCTGCTGCCCGATAGTGCTGCTTGAACTTACGTACGTCCTCTGGCAGGTGCCGAACAACCCCATCCTTTAGTCTATACTGTTACATTATCACTACAATTCTTTCATATGTCATTATTATCGTCATCATTGTCATAATTTTCCAGTTCCTCATCCTCATCCTTTACCCTTAACCAGAGCGCCAAAATGCACAACGATAATGCACAATTTATACCTCCATCCTCCAGACCCTACCAAACCAAACCCATCCATCCCCATAGCAGATGAATATCCCATCTAAGCCTATATAGCCCTGAACTTCTCATCGAACTCCTTCCTAAGCATCCGAAATGCCTTAAGCACATTCAATAATCCGCTATTCTCCCATGCCGGTTTCTCTTCGTCCTGTATCGTAGTGTTCTTCACATTCTTGTTTTCAACTTCAACCTCATCTTCTAAATCTTCATCATCCCAAGAATCCACCACTTTCTTCTTCTTTTGCCTGGCCGTCATTTCCTGCTGATTTCCACCCACTTTCGCTGTGCAGGTGGGTATAGTGGAGGCAGTCTCATACCCGCTATCCTCTGGCATGAGTTCATCTTCTTGCCTCTCATCCGCTTCCTCCCCCTCCCCCTCTCCCCTCACATCCGCAAAATCCAAGTCACTTTCTGGTGTCAACTTCATGAAGTTACTTAAACTCATCACAATAGTTGCAAGTATAAGACTGAAATTATTAAGCACAAACTAGATATTACCACGCTGGATCTGGTTTACAGTTACGATAGCAGTAGTATCACCGTGCATGAAGAAGTCGTACAGGTATATGTTGAGCGGTATTGAGAATTCTTCGTGGTAGAGGCTGATATATGGCACCACAGCTTCTTTAAGGAAGACACCCGAGCAAGAGGTCGTGTATAGGTCGTGGATAGAAGTGAAGTTATTATCATGACCTAAAAGAACAACAAAGGAGGATTAAACTGTTGGCGGTTGGTAGTAAGGTAGGTATTTAGGTACATTCTAAGTTTCATTACTGTTACCGCTGATCTTAATTCTAGTAAGTAGAAGCGTGTTATCTAGTTCCGTGATATGCTACTTAATAAACGTCTAGACATACGCTATAAAGATCTTCAAGTAGAACTATTATGTTTACGAAGTATATTAGCGGCTTTCTTTAGTAATAGTAGTAGAAAGACAATAGATAGGCTTCGTTTCACAATTTCTTTAATATATTCAACGTTGGCTTGACGGCAGTATTGATGCTTAAAGAGGTAGACTATTATTAGCATTAGTTTTTAAAGCACTTTCTCTAGGTTCTTAGCGATTTTTGCGCAGAGGTAATGCAAGTAGCCGTTTTTTAGTAGTGCATAGAATATGAAGGATGAGTTCTCTATAAAATATAAGTATGATATGTAACCGGTAAAATTCAGTGGCGCACTAGTGGAGCTTAAAAGATACTACCATCAGAAATATTTAATAGAGAAACGGAGGTGGTGAAGTACAGTTATCTTTAACTCTTTTTTTTTAAGATATAATTAAGGTTAAAAGAGCAGTGCCTTAATAGACCAGACCGCAAAAGAAAAGTTCTTAGATTTATTTAGAAAAGTGAATAGGCAAAGGACTAAGATAGTAGTAATTAGAAAGTATTCATTAAAATCCGGCAGCCTCAAGCTCATTAGTTAAAATATCTTATTTATTAAAATACTATAGAAAATGATGTTATCTAGTATATTAAATTTTTAACGACTAGTATGGCCGGCGGCTTAATAGTAGTTAAGTATAATTAAAAATACTAAATCCCTAAAGAAAATAATAGTCTTATAAGGCATATTAATACTAAGAGTAAGAATTTCTATAGTGATAATAACACAGAAAAAGCCTTTTCAGAATAATATCTTAATAACCTAATAATATTTCTAGTTTATACTAGTATGATAGACTCTAATACCTCTTTTTAAGCTATTTAATAACTAATTTAGAACCTTGTGTTAGATGAGCTCCTTTATGTATTTTAAAAGTTCCTCTTAAAACAGCTTCTTATTATCAGTAAAGTAAAAGCTATTAATTAGGTTATTAAAATTAAATAATACCTACGGGCTGCTTTTAGTGCTTATAGTATTCTTTATAAAGTTAATTTTTAATAGTATGTCTTTATTATTACCTTTTCTTTTCTTCTTAGATATCTTTAGTATGCCTTGTTTGCTAGCTTTTACCATAACCCTTTTCTATTCCTTTTAGAATTATAACTTAGCTTTCTATTTTAGACTAGATTCTTTTTAGAACGTTTTAGTAAATTTTAGCTGTTTTATAAGATTCTAACAGACCTACTTGTAAATATTATAATTATAATTAAAGATAATACTAGAAAGAGTATCTTGTTTATATAGCTTAGTAAGTAATAAAAGCATTATATTATATTATTTTATATTTAGAAGGGATTGAAATTTCTTCCCCTAAAAGAGTTAACTAAGTTCCTTAAAAACGGTATTAAAAAGTAAGTTATTATCTACCATCTAGCTTTAGAGTACTGCTTTAAGAAATATTTTCTAGTTTATAATATTAAGCTTTTTTATAACTAGTAGAAGAGTAGTGACTGGGTTTAGAGCATCTTTTAAAAAATATTTTACATTTTAGTACTTAGATATAGCTTGTTATAATATTATATAGTTATAGAATTTTAGACTTAAATTTCTAGGCATTCCGCGTACGCGATTAATAAGGCTATAAACTAGATAAATAAAATAGAAATCTAAGGTATTATCTAGTCCTAGCTGCGTAAAAACGCGTTAATTAGATAAACCTTTAAACTTAAAAAACTCAAATAGGAAATACACGAACTTCTGTAAATTAGAATATTAATATAGATATTATATTATAACTAGTTTATTTCTAACAGCTTTCTAAGTTAAGGCAAGCTATAAATTAAACTCTTAAGAATTTCTAATAGTAGTAGAAAGAGCTATAATTGGGTATAGAATAAGAAATAAAAGTTACTTTTAAATAAGTCCGTTATTAGCTTAACTAATATAATATACTTTATTAAAGATAATCTACTTAACTTACTTTAACTATAAATTTGTATTTCTAGGAGTAAGTAACATGATTTAGAGAATATACAAAACAGTAACTAGTATCTAGCATTTAGTAGGGTTGTTAATTCTATAGTCTTAAGTATATATACCCTAAATAAACTTTTTAGTATATTTATAGGCTTTTAAAAATTAGACTTAAACCTCAGCTATAATTTAATTAACTAAAGCTTTAATTAGTATAATATATACTAGAATATTATTCTTATTTAATTCTAATACTTATTTTATAGTATAAAAGGATATGAAGGTCTTCCCCACTAATATAGGCATAATAATAAAAAAGCTATACTTAGTATTAATCTTATTAAGTACTTTTTACTACTATATGTCTAATTTAAAGAGTACACGTTAATCTAATACTAAGTCTATACTATATTTAAAGTAAGATCCATAATATACTAACTGAAACTTTATAATTAATAAAGAAATAGATAGATTAGTTGCTGTATTATTTTTTAGATTAAAACTAAAAACTAGCAGCTAATCTTTATTTGGTATTAGAATTATAACTTAAGATAGTTTTAGAGCTTTAACAGATATTATAAAACTACTTATAATTATCTTCATAATGTCTATATAGAGTTTTGAAATGGAGTTTATGTTATTAAAGATTAGTACTACTATAAATAGTCTCTTATTACTATTCTCCTAGCAGTATACTATCTATATACTAAGTAAAATATTAAGTATATAAAGTCTGACTTTAGCTTTGAGAACTTCCTGTTTAATATTTGAATTTAAGATTACTAAGTATTACCTTGCCTTCTGGTATCTCGCAACCGGGCTAGGCTCTTTTTCTAAGGTAGAGAATATTATCTATTATTTTTAAAGAATTTTTTTTATACTAGTCTTATTTTTATAGCTTTTTAATATAGTGATCTTCTCTAGAATAGCTGCTTTCCCTTTACTTAAACTTTTCTTTAGGGTTTTAGGATTAGTTTTAGGCTTTAAGTTTTCTACTTTCTTATTTATAGGAAGTAAGAGTACAGGTTTAGCTTTTAAGCTAGTAATAATAATTTTAGAATCTAGGACTTTACTAACTACGTTCGTGAGACTGTTAGTATAATCTTTTATTTTAGTTATAAACTATTAGTTTCTATATCTTACCTAGAATTATTATTTTTATATCTAAAGAACTTAGTCTTACCTAACCTTCAGGTTAATAAGTTATTTATTATTATACTAATATAATACTTTATAAAAGGTTTATACACTTAAGTTTTTAATATCTACTACTAACTTATCTGTAGCTAATTAGATTAGAGTAAGGTAATTATTAAAAACCGAATTTAAAAAAAGTAGGATAGTATATAGTTTAGTGTTTAGAAAGAGATTACTATTAGAAATCTTCCCTACTAACAGGGACCGTAGAGGATTTAATATACTAATAAAGAGATTAGTTTTATATAATAAGACTATAGTTTATAAAAGAAGTTAATACTGTAAACTTTTTCCGTATAGATCGTTTTAAAAGCATGTAGTGAATAGTCTTCTATTTAAGAGATTAGCTATATTATATATAGAAGAAAACCCTGAGATATCTTTAGCTTAAGTTTTTAAGTCTAGAATTCTTTAAGTATACTGATAAAATTTGATTAAGAACATGCTTATATTCTCAGGAACGTTTTTAGAATCTATTAGATAATTAGGCAGTAAAGATTGAGCTAATAAAGCTATATACTATAGAAAGATAATAGCATTCTTATTAATAATACCATTCCGATAACTGATTTTTGACACAATTAAAACCAAGAGATATTTACGCTTAGTGAGATTAGACTTTATTATAGACTTAAGTTTATTCAGGATATCGCAACCACTAGCGTCTATAATTAATTTAGTTAGGGTAGAACCTTTTGTATTAACGTACTACTATAGTTTCTAGGTATTAGTATTTTTATTATAATATGAAAAGGAAGATAACAGAGCCATAAGAACAGATTAGAAGTTACTTTACTTAAAGTCTGGTTAATCTTTTTCTGACTAGAGCTTTCTAATATGGTAGCTATAACCTTCGTGTCTCTCTACTTAAGTCTATTAACTAATACTGCGTTATACCCTTGTTCTATGAACTAATAAATTAATAAATAAAACATAATCTTTATTTATAGTTTAGCTTTATTATTTGTATAATCCTCCGCTTCCAGAGCTCGCAGATCTTTAGGCTAGATAACTCTCTTATTTATAGTAGGTACTGAAGCTCTATTGTGGCACATAATAAAGTATAAGTCTGTAGTCTTAATATATACTATAAATGCCTATAAGTGAATAGAAGAGAAGACATGAACTTCAATTTCTAGATACGTTGATTAGAGATTGACTTAAAGATGTCGAATAATAGCTGCACGTGTGAGCAAATACTTTTCTTTATTTATATCAGAAAAGAATTATAGTACGCATAGGTTGCGATGCTAGTCGAAGAAGGTAATATGGAAATTATAGTATTAAGTAATAAGGCTGTTGAGAAAGCTCTCTACAGCATAGCTCGCGTAAAGTAATTGAAATCTGGTATCGAAATCAAGGTAATCGTCGCTAAAACAGTTGAGAAGGATTAAGTCGCCTTCAATTAGAAAGAGTTCATTACCAGCATAATCACCAATAATATCGACCTGTTAACTGTAAACTTTTGAGTACCATGTCAGCACGGAATAAGTCTCCTGGTTAGAAGAGGAGTCCGTTTCGTGGTCTGTTATTATGCTGTCACTTCACCGATACCTATTAAGATAATATAGTCGATATTAATCAAAGATTCATCTAGAATGAGGCAGACCAAAGATTTGCCATGCAAACCAACGTTTGTCCAGACAGCAATTGTTCCACTGCGTGTGAAATTCAAAGTGGGCGGAATTAAACCCCATTCGGCCTAGCGTTTTAGGGTGCGGCTCGCTGTGAATCTGCTCTTCTGTTTAGAAGCCACGCGATTAATAACTTATACTCATCTCGCGAGGCTCTAGTGAACGTGGAGGTAGTGTCGTAAATAATAGTGCCAAGAAGTCAAGCCGGGATGTGAACGCGTTCTGTTGCTAGCGTCTTAGCCGAGACATGATTACTCGCATCGTCACTACTGCTGATTTTGCTGTTCTCTCCAAGCTCCCAGCGTAGGCGATTGGATAGCTAAAAAAGTAAGCATGATGAGGCATACCAAAGAGCGGGAGTGTAGTAAGGCTAAGGCTGAGCTCCTCTTACCGCTCTACCGGTGGAGAAAGCGGGTACGACTAACTGCTTTCCCTCTTTCTTTAACTATCTCAGCTTCCCGGATGCTTGAAAGACAGGAGTCATCCCTCTCAGGACTCATATCCCTAATGTGGACCCGGCTTCCGTAATCTCAATCATCAGCGGCTGTGCCAGTTTGACAAAGACGTGTCTCACTGTCTCGAAGTCGTTGACAGAACTTGCAGAAAGATTCAAACAAGCAGAACTCTCGATCTTGTCACTAGCGGACGAGTGCAACACAACCCACTTTGCATGGTCTCGTGTTGAACGTTAGGTTTCACTCCACTTGGATCGTCTCGATGATTATGACGAGCTCCATAACAGACTTCAGAAATCCTTATTCACTAGACAGTCGGTAATGTCGGTACTTCTAGATGATCTTGACCAGAAAAGGAAAGATACCCAAACCAATGAATTTTTGCGGCAATCGAAAATTGTCTAGAACGATAACACTTTCCTGGACCACCAGCATCGCCTCCGCGGACAAGTCGGGGCTCTGGGCCTCCTTTACACGTGATACTTTTATAAGGTGCGTTTTCCTTACTGCGTGGAGTATACTGAAAGTGTAAGGTTATCGCATTCTAAGCGACTCGAGCTCCTCTCGGTCGAAGATTTCGTATTCCGGAAGGCTGATGACAGCATCCGAGCAATCATTCCCTCCCAATAAGGTTCGCCCATTCCTGGATGTCCATAATGTATTAATAATTGATTGTTTACTAGATCCTCGACATTCGACTGTTCATCACGGGTAACTATATTTCCAGCGAAACGAAGCAAGGAGACGTTGATATATTTGGAGAACGTATTAAAATGATATTCAACACTATGAACAATAAAAGTCTAATCGAATCTAAGATTAAGACTCGAAAAGGTAATACACAGCCAATTGTCTATATATTCTATCACCCTAATAAAGTGATTTATAGGCTGCCGCCGACGCATTGTGAGCCTGTAATTACGCCCTGTAAACAAAAGCAGGGGCTATACATAGAAGACTAGTGGGCCTTTTAGAGCTCGAAAACCCGGTCTCTCACCCGCGAGGATGGTCGCAGGTCGTCTTGATGAAAGATGAAGTTGATGAAGCTTGCTTGATTGTTTAGGCTTTGTGTGGAAGACTATATATACAGCCGAGGTCGCGTGCGCTTGGCAGTGATTGCAATTTCCAACACACCCCCTCAAGATCCTCCAATGAGTTAGGCACCCTCCTGTACGGAGGTGTTTTGCAAAAGAAAGGGCCGCTGGCCCGTGCACATGCGCACAGGCATATTTTACTCAGCTGCCAAGCCCTAGAGATTGAGATGCACCCCAACCTCAACTACGTCAAATTGAAGCTATTCAACCTATAATTTTTTGCTCTCCTAAGTTCTAGCAGGTGGGTAGTTCAAGTTTCATCGTCAGTCTTTCCTTCCGCATCCAATCCAGAGCCCTCATCACTAGTTTCATCCTTCTCTAGTGCTTCAAGCTCTTCAAGTTCTGACCATGTCATCTCATCTCTAAAATCTCCGTACACTGGCCGATTTCGTACATCCTCCTCTGAGCTAGACGAGTTGCTTGATAACTGTAATCGAGCAAGTTCTGATATAAGTTCATCGTCAGTTGGCTCAGGCGGAGGTTTATGGTGGGACACTTTGTCAAATCTCCCTTCTTGATACTCATTGCCGCCCTCTAGTTCAATTATCCTCTGTATGTGGCGAGGGATCCTCTCAATCCAATGCTGAATCCTCCATTGATCAAGCTTCTTCCACCATTCTAGCCAGGCTTTCTCCATAGCTGCAGCAGATGTAGGTGCACCAGTTCGACGCTTTAGCCAGGGCCAGGAGGGCTCAATAGCATTAAGATCAGGCGAGTTCCCGCACCAAAGCATGCGCTGAACTTCGTGTAAGTTGAAAACTCGACTCTGAATCCAATGCGCATGTGCAGGGGCCTTATCCTCTTGTACAATTGTTTTAGGCCTATCCTTTATACACTCCTGTGCAAACGGGAGAAGCTTAGGAATAAGAACCTCATATTGATAGCGCCACCAGTCAACCCCTCCTTTGTCTTCTCGTATAATTTTTCCATGTTTCTTATCCCATTTCCACTCAGGTTTCTTCCCTGGCTTATTTCGTAGGCCAACACGCGACATTCCACTAGTAAGTTCCCATTCCAGCTTCTTCTCAGGTTTAATATCTTCATTAAGCTTTACAACAAGCTTTTCAGCCTTCTTCTTTTGAGCAGCCGTCTCTACTTTGTAGATATGGCAGGGTCCTTTCTTATCGTAGGAGAAGCAACCCCAAAACATGAACTCTGAGTAACCCTTCCATCGAAGCCGAATGCATGACTTTTCAAACTTTTCAGAAGGCTGACGCCAAATACGTACAGCTCCACGCTTCATACCTAGTACAATACTAGTTTCATCACTCCAAATTACGTTCTTCCAGTCCTCTAGTGTCCAATCCTTATATTTCAAGCAGAATTCAAGCCGATCTTTTCTCATCTTAGGCGTAAGGCCGGGTTTTTTGGTAGGTTTAACCTTTCTAAATCCTTGTTCTTTCAAGCTTCTCCACACAGTAGTATGGTCTACATCTCTTCCCTCTTCTTTGAACTCTGCTTCTAGCTGCTCAGTACCCTTCTCTCTGCCATATCGATCGACACGAACCTTCTCTGCTACTGCGATATCGAAAGACGGAGTCCTTTTACGTGTACGGCCCGGTTTGGGTGCATCTTCAAGGTGGAAATTATAGATAACAGTGTCTGTTTCATAGTCGAACCCACGCTTCCTAGCCTTCTCTATAATCTTCCTTTGAGTACGATCGTCAATTCCAGTTATATTCTTGACTTCTGCAGGTCTAACTCCATGGGATCGTGGATCCCTCTCTCTTTCAGATAAAGCAAGTCTTCATCTTTTTGCTTGCCTCTCGGGTCTTGCCTCTTGGGTCTGCTCTTGGGTCTTGCCTCTTTGGTCTGCCACTCGAGCGGGTGTGTAGGAGGCGTCGTTTGTCGGGTATAACGGTAGTACGGAACAAATCTGACGGCGTCCTATGTGCCTTTAGGTATAGGGTTTTATGGTGGGCCTACTCGATGTAGGGCTTTTATGGCCTGCAGTTTAATGTCGTGCTTTGCTGGACGTCTTGGTGGCCTACCCGATGTAGGGCTTCTAGCCGTCAGTTTAACGTCATGATGGACGTCTCTGGCCTACTCGACGCAGTGGATTGAGAAGCTGGAAGGGAATATTCCAGAGACTTACTCGACGGAACTTGTTCAATGGCTTTGTATCTCCCTTGTCTTCAGCAAGGCGAGCCTATTCAAGGCTATAACTCGCACAGCACTACGCCAGGCCGCAGGCCCAGTGGAGACACTTGGCCTCCCAATCCGGGACTGTGTGGCAGGTGAGAAGTCAGTTTCGGCCCTAGGAAGGGAGTTGATGCTAATGCATACAGACAAGCTCAACTAGCATAGGTCTGTCACAATCGAGCAGCTTCTTTCTGGCCTTGAAACCCTGTTAGACAACCTCCGGCTCGACCAAACCGAATGCAATTTTGAGTGCAACGCTATGCAGTATGGTACACTCATCAAGGAGCTTAGGTATCGAGGGCTACTTTTCCCTCGACCCGAGACTCCGTTCCTCGGGTATAGCTTCGATAATTTAGTCTCCAGCATTCGCCACATACGAGATTCGCAATGTTGCGATAAATGCCCGCGGTCTCTATATAATCCATGTACCTGCAAATTAACGCCTCAAATCACATCGCTTATCAACAACATTGCGGACAATTTAGGAGGCTTGTCTCTGCACGAACTTCCGTGATTTCGAGATGGAATAATGCAGGGGTTCCGGTCATTGGATGAACGGCAGGAGAAGGAGTGGGAGCTTGGTCCTCAACCTACATCAACATCCCTATTACCAGATCATTTTTCGTGTAATCCGACTATTATTCATAACCATATAAGAATCAATATAAGTGAAGAGGATTGTATTGGACGAGTACTACGGTCAGACGCCGCTCTCGTGGGCGGCAGGGAACAGGCAGAAGATGTGGCTGTGCCTGATTTAATGGGTCCCGTTCTGGTTCCGGCTGTGGATCCAGTTTCTGGTGCCCAGTTTCGGAACTCGTTCCTCTAATTTTGACTGCACCCTTGGAATCTCTTGGTGTCCGCCCTTACCGACATTCTGTTCAGCCTCGGATTTCCCGGATTGTGCGGAGGAGGTGTTTGAGTCGGTGTTGGATGAGTGGGGGACGGGATGGAGAGCGAGCACGTTGGTGTACGAGCTGGACGTGGCGATGTTGTTTGGAAGGCGGATTGCGGAGAATGTAGCTAGATCCAGCGGGCAGCTGGGTCGGCCGATGCTGTCGATCTCTCCTTGTTGGCATTGAACTTGTCGACGTGCCAAATTCAGTAAGTTTGCAATAGCCTGTTGCGTAAGGCCAGCTATTTGTAGGGTTTGAACTTAAAGGCGTTCATCGCGAGAGAGATGCTTTGAATGAGGCGTTGAGGGTTCCATGACTGCCACACCTATCACCTCGGCCACCATGGGCAACCTTCAAGCACAACTAACGTGCTCTTCGCACAAAACTATTACCTCCGGTACGGAGAACAATTAGGATACATTATTTCTATATCATAACCAAAAAAAAAGAAGAAACATCGACCATTTCCAAAACGATCGGCATGTACCCGTTACTGACTTCCCTCATAGAGACTCCGATGTTGCTTGCCTCCGCTTCACTATCAGGAGGCATGAGAATCGTTCCTTAAACCCTTCCATCACTTCTGCTTTAACCCCTTGTTCTTCCACCAAATTTGAAGTAATCGCCGAGAAACCAAAAACTCGACTATCCGATTTGACCGTCCTCAAATTCATGTCCCCGCTCAAGAACCTCAACCATTGGGAGTGTGGTGCCCTCAAAGCCCATTGTTACCATTACGAACATCAAATCCTCATCTCTGCTGTCCTCGGTGATGTGGAGGAGAGACCTTGCAGACATGATTCGAAATAGCAAGTTAACCTGCTTATCCTTCCATACGCTAAGGAGTCCCTTCATGCTTCGTTTATGATGTTCTGTCTTCAATAATTTCCGAACAGACGCCATAATGAAGGCCGGGGGAATACCTTAGTCGAGGGAAGCCGGTTTCGCTAGTGACTGTAGCAAGAAGAATTATCAGGGATCTAACTATAGAGTAAATAGTTATGTAGGCCGAGTTAATCTGTTTGAGGTGTCTGCCAGTGGTCTATTTGTGGATTGGTCTTACGGCTCTTTCGGAACCTCCCAACTACATACGGCGGACCTGAACCTGCCTGCTAGCCATGAGAGAGTGTGCTGCTCGCTCTCTTGAACGATAGCAGACAACCGCACCTCATCGTTAGGATGTCACAGTCGCCGTCCTGAGTGGGCTTCACAAATGCAGGAAGAGATGGAAATAGAGTCGGAAATGTTGCGTGAGGCAGTATACGACGAAGAGTTCTACAGAGGCTCAGATACTAAGAGATACCACAAATATCAGCAGAGACTTCAAGCTAAAGAGGACCAAATAAATGCAAAAATCGAGGCCGCCGCTATTAGGCTGGGACTATGACTAATTCTGTAATTCCGGGTTTCTTGTAGCTAGCAAAGAGGCGGATAATTGGGTTAGGAATTTATAGGATGCTTGACTGTGTCTGACTTAATTTAAGTAAATAAAGAGCTTAATTATAAAGCTGATTTACAAGTATTTTAAATTTTGGGTAGAACAGCTGTGCTGGAGACAAGCACGCTTATCTAATAAATTGAGCTTGCAGTTACTAGGTTATCGTCCCGCCCAAGTAGTATTCATCATCAACTCGGAAGGAGCCGGCTCTAATATACGGGTTCTAGGTGGAAGATATCGCGTCCTACAATAGGCGTCTTCCACCCTCAAACGCGTTAATACACTGAGGGGAACCTTAAAAACAGCTTATAGAACAGGCATTTTTAGGGAAGCCGCCGTTCTCTGAAAACCCTGGCTCAAGTAATTTACGAAGCTATTTTAATAAAGTTTGTGCTCCTTAAACTTATTTATGCCTGACTTTAAAGCTTCTCCACTAACCCTCGGCTCTCCAGCACACGAACTAGATAAGAATGACTTGTAAAACACCCTATGATCTCTCTCAAGCTCCTGATGAGCTTCGTGACTTCTTCTAGCTTAGTATTTCTTCCCTCACGTTCAGGGAAGACAGATACGCGTGTGGTGGGAAATGGTAATAGTTTATTTTACGCTAATTGTTTCCATCATATTTCATACTAATAAAGGAACCTGTTGACTAGCAGATGCGCAATAAGACGACTTCACCAAAGCCTAAAAAGTCAATATTAGGTCTATGGATATACTCTGGTCTTAGGGCAATCAGTTCAGAACGGACAAACTCCTTTATAGTTAAGTTTTAAAGGATCCATGGTTGGTCGCTGGGATAGAACTTTAAGGCCTTTAGCCAAACTGTATCTATTACTTGAGAACGATCGGAGCCTGACATGTGAGAATACTATTCACTATCGAGAAGCTGTCCTAGTAATGTAATGGGTATTAATACATTTCCTTCAATCTCCTCATAGTATTTCTGAGTGAAGTTAAAGAGAGTTATTAGCCGTTTATTCTTATCTTAGTATTAAGATAATTTATGCTCCTTATTCTTTGTGAGCATATCTAGCAGGTAGTCTTCTGCTTTAATATATTATTCTACGCAGACAATGTTCTCGCCCGCCCACGGCCCCATAAACGACATAAAATAAGTCTGAATATGTTTCTGACCAATGCTCTAGAAATATCAATTGGTAAGGCTGAGATTGAGGACATCTTCAATGTCGAGATTGTTGAGAACAAGGTTATGTAGTTCCGTCAGGAGATTCAATAAAAGCGGCTTAGCTATCACCCCCGCTTCTCCCCTGTCTTTGCAGCTTTGCATTCTTCGATTTTTCTAGTGTTGGGTAGACTGCTTGCTCGCATCGTCCTCTGCCTTACGCTACATAAGTTAAGTGTTGGTATATAATCTCGCCTTATTCTATTCTATTTTCTCCGCATCTGTTCCTGTAGCGTGATCCAGGCTTCGAAGATAGTTAGCATAATTAAGATTAAGAGCGGAGTATTAAGACTTGTATAGAGTCATTAGGCTGAACCAGCACAGCTAAAAGCTTAACAAGAGATTCGGCTAATCTATTAAAAAGAATCTCTCTAAGTTTGCCTCCAAAATTTAAAACCTCATTTGCTCTGGGAGCTGTAATTACCCAGGTTTGCCCTATTTCAGAAAAGCAATAGAGAGGTGGTTGTAGATCCGCTTAGTATATAAGGTAGATCGCGTTTCACGAACGCGTCTGGGCTGAAGCTAGTAAAAAGGCTCAAACCATTATATTTTTACGTGGCTGGCTCGTGCTTAGGGATGGTCATATCTAAATACAGAACGACGTGTGGATCTCTGTAAAGATATGATTAACACTTGAAATATTACTAAGATTCATGTTGAGTTGAGTTGAGTTGAGTTTTATTCTGCCTGGCTTAATTACGCTTCTTTTAATGCTGATATAAACTTCTTAAGCTTATACGTGTTTCTGCTCTGCCTCTGCCTCTGTTAACTGTCTGCTCTCATTTAAGTATTAATCTGTATTCTCAAGCTAGACAATATATTATAGAGGCGGGAGCACGTCTATTTACATAGACTCTTTACCTTACATCCCCTTTAATCCTTATCCGCTCTTTACGGGGCACAGCCGGTTCGCAAGTTAATACCAGTTTGCACCTTAAGCCTACTTCTATAGCCAACCTAAAGATTCTATTCTCTTAGTAGACCGACACGCGCGTCCGTTCTCTCAAGCCATATAGAAAGTGTCGTAACTGTAGTCCGCCCACCCAGTCTTCCGTCCTCAAAAGGCGGAGATTTAATTCTCCGAGAAGGACTAGCCAAGGACAATGCACGGGCCATACCGCGGTGTGGCCCGTGCATTGTCCTTGGCATTTAGGGGAACATGGCTGGCCGAAAGCACTAACATATATTGTCGCACCGGTTCGTTCCTTCAACATGCCCCGAGAAGATGAGCCGGACTATCGATACCTACTTCGAAATGACGACCTGAAGTGGTTTGAAGATGTCAACCAACAGCTCCAATGCTGCGCCACCCCGAGAGCAAGGCACGAGCGGCTATTGAAGGAAGTTGAGAGTTTGATGACGAGACAGAATCTCGAGGACCTAAAGCTCTGCGCATTACATTCGCTGATGACGCAGTACGGGCCTGTATTCCACGGCGATCCCGTGTTCAGCCACAGAACGGATCCAGGAGAGTCGCGGATCGTGTTTACAAGCTTCGCCTCTAGGGCCTAGACAGTTAAGAAAGATTATTGTCACCTTTACTTAACAATAATTGCGAAGAGCTGGGAAAAGAGATCTCTTGGAAGTTCATAAATCGATCAGCCAACCTCTTGAAGCGCCTTAAATCGTGTGCAGAGGTAACGCTCTGGGAAGTTGCAAAGGTCAAGCTAAACCAGATTCTCAGCCTCGAAAACGACGTGTACGCAGGACCTTCTGAGGATCGCATCTGCACGCGTCATGTGGATAGGCTTTTATCCTGGAAGGGTACCGAAGATAAGGAGCTCGTAGTGACATCGCAGCGGTATGAAAAGTGCCGTTTTGCTCCGCTCGATGGAACGTGGCGCTACGACGACTATGGTGTTGTCTTTCCGAGAAACTTTACCCCGACTGAAGCAGACCTGAAGTTTCAATCTTCTGCCTGTCATCCCCAAGAGCTCTTTCGAGAGCGATAGCTTGCCCGTGAGTCTGTCAAAGCGGGCAACCACGATGGCAAGGGACGAAACGGAACGGGTTCGAACGATGGAGTCGACCTCTCGTGGTCCGGTCGGCTTTCTGGGTCTTCCGGGCAAACGCAGCCCGGTCCAAGTCTAAACGAGAATGTCTCAGACTCGTTGACTCTCGCCCCTGGAGATCCGGTGAATGAAGACCGTTACTGAAAAAGAGAATAGTGAACAATGGCGCACATGTTCGGGGAATATCCGAGCTGCTGCATTTCCCGAGATAATCCATCTCTTCTTTTAAAGGAACAGAGGGCAAACAAGATGTGTACAGTCCTACCGCTATTTGCTCCTACTTTAGCATATGGAACCAAGCCCCCGCTAAATAATATGAATAAGCAAGCGGCTATTTGCTACCAAATTCGTCATAAGGCATTATTAGGTGTGTTTGCTGAACTACGGTGAGTATATCAATTCTCCCTCTTCCGTCGTGGGCGCAACCGCGCAATGAGATCTGGATTTGGTTCTGTTCTCACTAACACGTCCATGCCCAATTCCTCCTTCACCATCTTGTTAAAAGCTGCCAAGTCAATCTGTCTATTAATCTTGATATCCTTTTCCGAATTAACGTCCTTGCGGAACTCAAAATGCGGCTCCGTCCACGCCGAACTAAAATCCACCAGATGACCCCCTTTATAGTTACTCCACCTTACGTCCATGACGTATATTCGCAGACTGTTCAAAGCCTTAAGCTCTCGCCGTATTGACGCTATTAACTTCTCTGTGATCTCAGGGTCTGTCTCGACCAGGTCTTTGACTAGCGCTCGGAGAGGCTGTCGCTTTGCGGGTGGCAAGGAAAGCTCCTCTTCAGGCCGGTTCCAGTCTGTGATGTTAAACTTTCGGGCGAAGAAGGATTCTTGTTTTGCGGGTATGCTAATGAAGCCGTGGCATGCGATTGCGATAGGTCGTTTTCGTGGCTTCGACGCGATGCGTCGATACGCTCGACATTCCGCGTAGAATGGGTCTTTCTGGCCCAAAGGTAAAAGCATCGGCCAATGAACACGGGTAATCTGCTATATTTTTGCCTTTGTATTGGAAAGGGTTGCTGGTGTCGGATTTGTGCGGCTATATTATTGGCGTGGTTAGAATGACTGAGTTAATGAGGCAATATCTATCCGTTAACAATGCTTCTCCTCCGCCTGGGATCCCGAGTTTATCCCCGCCATTCCCATAGGGCTACAGTAAGGCGAACCCGCAAGATGCATGATTGTCCCAGTGTGCTGCCCTTCCCAGCCTCCTATCTCGTCCGTCTAAGGGGTTCCGGCTCCACTATTGCATCATCTAAGCCACCTGTCTCTCACACCACGCATAATAACAGAGTGCTGTTTCTTGGCTGCGCCTTGGAGGACCTTTCTGATCCATCCAATTCTTGTAATACTGGCTCCGATTAGGCAGCCCACGACGTTGCAACGGTGCGTGTGCCAGACTCAAAGAAAGACTTGGCTGAGGACCTGGTTGCCCCTTGGGAATGACAGAAGTCAAAGTATCACAGTCAAAGAACATGGCAAGACTCGAGACTAGCTGGCCTTACACGCTACAACCGGTGAGCAGCTACCCAGTCCTCTTTTTTAGTTAGGCTGCGGCGTTGACGCGAAGTAAACAATCCTCTTCTTATCCTATTGGCCTCTACACCATAACAACCTTCCAGCGCGTCACGCCACACACTTTTTCAAAGAGCAAATGGTTAACGGCACATGCGACCTTAGCACTGCCTAATCCCTTAGATTCGACATTACATTCCCCAACTAATCGATTAGTCCCGTTGTCTTTAAGCACAATACAACTAGCCAACCTCTAAGTTACCGTCTATATATTAAACCCGCACGAAAAGTACGCAGCAGCGAAGAATATTAGCCGAAGTGCAATGGATCTACACACACTCGCCAGCGTTAGCAGCCCTGGGTCGGCGTTGTCGATGCAGGGCAAGTATGAAGAGGCGGAGGCGATACACCGGCAAGCACTAGAAGAATGTGAGAAAGTGCTTGGGCTAGAGCACATAGACACGCTCACTATCGTCAGCAAGGCAAGTACAAAGAGGCTGGAGTGCTGCACCAGCGAGCACTGGAAGGGAAGGAGAAGGTGCTTGGGCCAGAGCATCCAAACACGCTCGCCAGTGTCAGCAACCTTGGGTTGGTGTTGGAGAGCCAGGGCAGACATGAAGAGGCGGAAGCGATGCACCGACGAGCACTGGAAGGAAGAGAGAAAGTGCTTGGGCCAGAGCATCCAAACACACTCGCCAGTGTCAGCAACCTCGGGTCGGCGTCGGAGAGCCAGGGCAAGTATGAGGAAGCGGAAGCGATGCACCGACGAGCACTGGAAGGAAGGAAGAAGGTGCTTAGGCCAGAGCATCTAGACACGCTCGCCAGTGCCAACAACCTTGGGTCGGTGTTGTCAAGACAGGGCAAGTATGAAGAGGCGGAAGCGATGCACCAACGAGCAGTGGAAGGAAGGGAGAAGGTGCTTGGGCCAGAGCATCCAGACACGCTCATTTGTGTCAGCAGCCTTAGGTCGGTGTTGGAGAGCCAGGGCAGGTATGAAGACGCGGAAGCATTACACCGACGAGCACTGGAAGGAAGGGAGAAGGTGGCCAGAGCATCCAGACACGCTCATTAGTGTCAGCAACCTTGGTTCGGTGTTTTCGAGTCAGGGCGGGTATGAAAAGGCGGTGCAAGGAATGGAGACAAGAAAGGGGGTGCTTGGGGACGAGCATCTGGATACACTGGTTAGCATGAACAATCTCGCTTTTACTTTCAAGGACAAGGCCGCAACAATGGGCCAATTTCATTTCACTAATGGAAAAATGCTTCCAGTTGCGGAAACAAGTCCTTGACCCTTAGCATCCATACATAACATTTGAAGCTCTGAATAACTGGCAGTTGGAGAACATCGACATTGGAGTTTAAAACGACTCTATTTTGTAAACATGGTTATCGGTGACATCTAACGGCAATCATGAGCTGGCCTCTTATCGGACGTTCTTTACGAATAGATAGCCTCAGATTCTGGAAATACAAAGTTATGTGTGACTTAAAGCAACTATAGATTCACGCTGCAAAGATCACTTAAGAATCAACTTCCTTTAATGTTGATGTACTCATCAAAAATGTCAGGGTTCACTCTAGAGGCTTAAAGAAAATCCAAAAGGGCGGTGGTCAGGCAAGGGATGACAAACGTGCCTTGTCTGGAACAACGCATCCATTTCCTGCATGAAATCAGCCACCGTTAGGTTTCAAGTCAAAGTGATTCATTGGGTGCAACAGAACTAGGCAAAATAGGAGGCCTGAGGTGGGATTTGGAGCAGAACAAGGCTAACTTATAGATGATTGGCTGGGCATTAAGGGCGAGGTTGAGAATGAGTCACAAGAGTATCAGGGTGACCATTGGATGGGATGTCTTTAGTTTACTTTCAAACGTAAGTCAAGGCAGGGCAAGTGTGAAGACGCAGGAGCAATGCACCGACAAGCAACACTTTTCGCAGCTTCTAGAGCTCTTGATTGGAGCGGAGGGTCAGGGCGGGTAGGATTATCACATATCACTAATTAAGGATTGGTGCTAGTGAAGTCACATCTTGGGCCCCTCATACTGTGTATTTATAAGCGGCTTGTCGATACGATGTCTGGATAAAATCATACAATAAACGTCCTACCCCTCAAGTGTGTCAATACACTGAAGAAAATACCACAAACATTTCGGGACGTACGGGAGACTGCTATTTTCTGAAAACTCTAACTATAGGCGCACTTCGCCTCACAGCCCCTCGGCTCCCCACTGGAGTGTAAGGATGACTTTCGAAGCGCCCGTCCCCTTTGATGTGGATGCGCTTATCCAATCTGTTGAAGGCAAACTTGAGAGGCTTGAGAAAATCAAAAAGAATATTTAACAACCCTGAACTCAGTCTTCCTTGGGCCCGGTCACGTTCTCACGAACTTTGCTTCGTATCATAGAAGAAATACGACAAGAAGCAGAGGCGTGCCTTCTAGTTCCAGTACCACAAGACTATGGTACACGGATCGGAGGTGTTACATATGTTGAACATAGGCAAGGTAAACCCCACAGACCTTGGTAGAAATACTGGCTAAAATATAGATTTCTAGGGACAATGATGAACAAGAAATACGCCCCCAAGGAGTCTCCGAGCATTAAGGATAGAGAGTTCAATGCATTATTTACTTCAGAATACAAAGACCTGAGTAATCGCATTGGGAATCGACTCGACAACCTTAAATATTTGGAGTTGAAGAAGGAGCACAACCAAGCAGAGATCTGCAATATTCCACACGAAATCATCCAACATTTCTATGGCGACAAACTAGAGGATCTTAAAGTAATAGATTTGGTAAAGGACGTACATGATGACCATTGGGTACCGCCAATCTGCGAACCAGTAGACGAGGGCGCGGGCAAAAGTCTAGTGGATAGTGAGGAGTATGGGTTTCAAAGCAGTGTAATAATGGCATGTAAGGGCCTGGACTTAGAGCAGATCACTTCCTACACTATTAATGAGAGAAGAAGATGGTCAACAGGAGGGAAAGCACCGAGCAAAAAAATCAAGCTTTGTCAGTAAAGCAATGGGGAATGTTGCGAAGTTATGTCCACTGAAAAATAGCTACTTCGAGTAGATTCCAGTGCAGAAATCAATGCCACAACGTAGTTGAAATTACCTTTATCAACAATCATTATGCGGCCTGTTCACAATCTAATTTGGGCTTTGAATATATATGTAATATCAAAGTGTTAATGCCCGTGGAGCCCCAAAACCGACCGGAAATAACACCACGAAAGGTAACAACAAGAATGAGAAACGGGACCTGTTAGCTATCATTCCCAAGGCACCCGAAGATTCAGGCCAGCAATACGGAGCTCAAAATTGAGTACGCTAATGTTAAGGCTGGGAATGAAGAGCTTAGAGTGGGTGCGAAGGAACTTATTAACAAGCACATAGGTTATGTAAAAGGCAGAGGTTGGTATAACCTTTAAAGAACAGAAATCAAAGTGTATTAAAGCGGACGAGGTCGGTGACTAACAGATGCTGCAATAGTCAGAGATTTTTATTAAATGCAATAATAGGCATTGGGCAGTAACCAGCTGCTACTGCAGGGGTGATGACTTATTCCTGCTAAGTAGCTAGACCCAGCGCCCGCCCTCCAACATGTGACTTTGCACGGGCCACAATACTTCAACGAAGTACTATAGTCCGTGCTGAATAAACACGTGATTTAAATCAACCTAGTATCAATCGCTACTTGCAACTGTAATCTGTAGTTCTTTTATACAGCAGGTTAATGTACATGCTGAGAGCCTTAACTCTTATTATAGCTATATAGTATTAGTTGAAGGAATAGGTAGTAATATTTAAGAGCGTGCACTCATCATTTCCCGTCTACGTAACTAATAGGGATATTTTCATTTAACTAGGGGGAGAGTGCATTCTCCATTTTCCCTAACTAATATCCACATAAGCGGGACAATGCACTGGGATTCACGAAGTATGGTACTAGTGCTCAAGTAGTCGCTACTCGAGCTCTAATACCCCACCACTACCAATGAGGAACCCGCGAAAGAATTCAATCTTAAGCTTGCAAGAATTGGTTAGCTTTAGAATACCCATCATCCATATTTGGGCAGATGAGGAATCACGAGAATTTTGTTAAAAGGGCGGCGGATAGGCTAACTGCGTGTTGGACGGCGTCCCTACTCGCATTTTAATGCACATCACACTAGTGCCTCCAGAATTCTTTGAGCGTTATCGGATCTGTCGGCGTTGTTGGACAAATTAGCGGCGGGACTGAAGGTCGCGGAATGAAAGAAATTGAGCATTGCTTAGTTACAGCAAGGAATGCTGTTACCTGAGAGTCTAGCATGCTAGTTAAAGGTTACATAAAGCTCATTTCGCTCATTATTTTAAGTAGGATAGTCATCTATAGTTTTCAATTTATCGAGTTCTCTTTATACCTCCAAAGGTTGCTTGGTGATATCTCTTGAGTGAATCTTGACATTTTTAATGAGTACATTCTGCAATCTCGTTCTCGACTTCATATTCAGTGTAATAGGAACCATCAGCGACGGCGCCACCTTAAGTGATTAAATCACGTGATTAGTAAGCACGGGCCATATCACAGCGTTGCTGTGATGTGGCCCGTGCAAAATTACATGTTAGTATAAGATATAGCATCGCGTAAAGAACTTACCTACAGAATTCGCTATTCTCTTCTTATAGTGGTATATTCTTAGTATCATTCAAACAGATAACTTGCACTTTTATGGCAAATTCTGATACATGTTTGTTCTAATTTAGATAATTCTCGTCTATATTTAGAATTTAGCGCATTATTAAACTAGGATAAGTTTTAAATGCTATAAGCTATATATTCGGCTAAAAGGCGGAGTAAGTATAGTAAAGTAAGTTAGATAATTTAATAATAATATAACTTATAAACCCTGTATAGATTATTTAAAGTTAATACTATAAAATGCTATATGATGAAAGGGGGTTACTTATACTACCTCTAAGTTCTTAATTAAAGAAACATATACTTAAGCTAGCTGGTAGTAATATACTATTAATAAAGTTAGTAACTTCTCTAAGTTCTTATACTAACTTATCTATATGAAACCTATTGGAGTTAATTAATCCTAGAGGAGTTATTAATAAATTAGATTTATTAAATTACAATAAACTAACCGCGTAAGATCTAATTACTAAGTTTTTACTTTTTAGAAGTAATAAATTCTTTTTCCGGAATTATCTTAAGCTAGTAATTTTAAAGAGGCTTGTGGCTGTAAAGGCCTAACTTAAATCTACACTACTACTTATTAAAACTCTCTATAATAGTAAGTATAATACTGAAAATCTTTTAATCACGAGAACTCTTTTAAGTAATAAGTATTAAAATCTACTTAATATTATAATAAAGAATTTATCTCTTTAAAGCTATTTTAATAAGAAACTTTAGTATAGCTAATTCTGACTATTATACCACACTTAAGCTAATTTATTAGATATAACTATATTTCTAGCTATAAAGGTAACTTTATAGTTTAGATACTATTATTTTTACATGAATACCTAATAACAGGCGTGAAAAAAGTTATTTACTTTTATCTTACTAAATTAGTAGTAAAGTCTGAGAAGTAAATAGCTAGTCTTACTAGAGATATTAAGAAAATAAATTCTTTTACTTTATTACTTAGACTACTAGCTAGTAAGAATGCGTTAAGAACTTTAGATAGTACTTAAATAACTAAAAAGTACCTAGGTTACTCTAGCTTAATATTTAAAGTATTATAGTTATAAAGATAACAGGACTTATAGAGAGTAGTAAAAAACTATATTAAAAAAAGTAGTAGTACTATTTAAACTATTATTAGAATAAAAGTTAACTATAAGACACCTTTAAGAGTAGCGGGATAAGTAACTAGGGTTTTTATCTAATATATACTATAACTAGATATAAATAAACAGGTAAGACTTAGTGCCCTAGTTATAAATACTATATATTAATACCTAAAATTAGAGAATAATACTAAGTGATTGACAGTAATTCTGAAATAAGTAAAAGTAGATAATAAAGGGGTTTAAACTTTTACTATATCTAACAGATTTCGTTTATAAGCATTTTATAAACTTATTTAGTAGTATAATAGATCTAGTAGAATTTATATCTACCTAGCTTTATAAAGCGCTATAGAAAGAGGAAATAGTTTAGTTCCTAATAAAATAAATATAATACTTTAAGAATTTGCTTATTTGACTTTAGGTTCAGCTCCGTAATCTTAAGTAAAAAGAAAAAGATTTATTATTAGAAAATATATAAAAAAGATCATAACGCGAAGCGAGACATATAATTATTAATATAATAATAATAATAACTTATATTATAAGGAAACAGTGAATAAAAATTGAGCGTATAGTAAATATATTCCCTAATTTATAGATCCTTAGTAAGTAAATTATGTGAAGTAGATAATCTAAGAATAATATATATCTTTAGCTAGCTTAAGCTAAGGAATTAGCATTTAATAATTCTTTCTAGCGAGTTTATTAGTGTGACTGCTTATAAATCTTAAAACTATATACTAAATATAATATAAAGAAAAAAAAGAGACTTAAAGGCCTTAAATCTAGTTCTACTTTACTAGAATATAAGACTATAAAGTTTTAATAACTAACTAACTAGCCTCTCTAGATAACGCATGTACTCTAAAAGGATTATTTTTTAGAACAGAAATAAGCTAACAACAGTTTAAAAATAAAAAGACTATTAAGGGGTTTCTTTTATACTATAGGTCTTTAAATATAGCTTAGTTATAAATTAAATTAGGCTATAATTCTTAAAGGTCTTATTCTACTACTATTTTAAGAAACTTTATATTAGTATATAAAATAACTTAAGTATATTAGAGCTGCTTCCTAGTAGTAAGAATGCTACTAGTATTACTATTAATAAATAAACAAGCAAACAGTAATAAGTAAGCTTATAAACGTAAAATATTAGTTATAATATACTTATCAGATATTAAATATAAGTACTTTTGTTATTTTAGTTTAGAAAAAAGTAGTTTATATAACGTCTAAGTGTACACATGCCAGCTATTTAGTATATTAGTAGTAATAAACTTAAAAATATTCTTTTCTAGCTTGTTAGGAAATATCTTTAGAGACTATTTAAAAAAGAAGTCTAATTATTTTCTATAGAGATTATAGTAGTCAGACGGGTTAATCTCCTATTATAAATCAGTCAAGAATAGAATTTTAAGCTTAAAAATAGGTATGTTATTATAAGATAGAACTGTAAGCATAATAGATTCTAATATATCGCATATTTTCGTTAAAATTACCTCGTGTTTTTAGAATTTCCTTAACTTCTCTAATACACGCTGTAAAGTCGTGATATCTTTTATTAACTAGTTTAGAGTAAGTATTATATAGTCTTATCTCTCTAAAAGTCCTTAATTTAGAGTATTTAAGCGAAGACGTTTCTCTTCGGTCTTATATTTTAATATTAGTCTAGTAAGAATAACGTGATGTATTAACTCAAATATATCCTTCCTTATAGTAATAAATTAGACTATTATAAACATTTCTTTATTTATATTTTCTAGGCATTTTTCTAGAACAGCAGATAGTTTATAGTATTATGTAATTATTTAAATAAAACAGGCCTTTTTATATAAGGCTAGCTTATAATTCTTATACTATAGTATATAGTAAAAAACATCTATCTAGCCTATCTAAAAAGGAGATAATATTAGGGTATTATTAATTATACCTTAGTACAGATCTTTCCTAACGTAGTTATACTTAATATTTAAATAGTCTAATAACTTAAACGTGTTTTTTAATAGAGTGTTTAGTAGTTTATATATATTCTAGTATTATTAGTACTTAGTATTAAAGAGTATATTAGGTGTGTCATTATATTTAATATTAACAGACTTAATAATATTATAACTTATATTAATTACTTAATAATATGAGCTTAGTTTAGTCTCGACTATCTAGTCTACTTTATAGCAGACTAGATAGTAAGAGATATCTTAATTATCTAGTTTTTTAAAGAATATAAGGGTATTTAAATAATGAACGGCTTAAAAGCACTCTTTCTTAACTCTATATAGTTTAAATAGCTTTTTCTCTAGTTTTTTAGCGCACTACTTATTAATTATAAGCTAAATCTTAAACGCTTTTACATAAACTAAGTTTACGGAATTTAGCTTAATATTCTTAATATATAGTATTAATAGGGTGTATTTCCTAAGACTAATGTAGACATAAACTATATTAATTTCTAAAAGATTATTATTATTATATCTATAAAGGCGGTAGCTAGCATATACTAAAGGCTTAAAGCTAAAGTCTAATAGCTTTTTAGCTAGTTTAACTAGACTAATATAGTATAGACTACTGCTTTTAAGGGGATTCTAACGTAAGTTATTAAATATTTTCTTTATATCTTCCTAAGTTAGTATTACCTTCTGCTATGTGAAGTAGCTTAAGTTAACTTAAACACTAGATATTAGCTTATAGGTAATATATAGCCTAGTAGGTATTCTCTTATAGTTATGTTATAAAAGGTATTTACTATTAATATAATACTACTTTAACTTTAGAGATTTAAGATTTATAATATCATATATAGCGTAGGGCTGCTGCTGTTTATAATGCTATTTTTAAAAAATTTAAATAAACTTCTCTTATATTTAGTACTGTATTAATTATATTAGTTTTAAAGATATTTATAGTTAAAATAGCGCTAGTAAGGCTTTAGGGTTAATTTAATTCTTTTAAGATAATTTAGTATTATTTACTTAATACTTCTTTTAATGCCTTCTTAAGGCGCTAGTAGTTATTATAATCTTAATAGCTATTCTAGTAACTTTTAAAACATCATACGTGTATTAGAAGTAACGTAACTAGAATATATACTACTATCTATTATTTTTTCTAGCTCTTAAGAGAAGCTTTTTAGTTACGCTATTATCTCTATAGTTAGAATTATTATTATATTATTTATTACTAAGCGTTGCTGCCTGCTGCTGTTTACTTAGCACTTAGCTAACTAAGCTATATCTTTAATATATATATACTACCTAGATAGCTCTTAATTCCACCACACGGTGGTTCCTATATCCATTCTCTATATTCTATTATAGTTATGAGCCCGGAATTCCGCATCACTTATACTTATAACCTAGTATATAGAGGTCCACACCATCTGTCCCTTTATCTCAGATCTTTACTATAGTCTCTTCTTACTATTACGGCTTCTTACGTGTACCGCTATACATCACCGCGCATCACCATAATCCCAGGCCTACTAATCACTAATATAAGATAATTATATGACTTTAAGAGAGCCACGCTTCTTAATAATTGACTAATAACATCTAGATACCTTATAGTCAAACACACTCTTAAACACATACCTTAACGTAATTGAGACTAGATAGCAGTATAAATGGCTAGGCCTATGCCTGCATGAAGTGGAAAGTCGGAAAAAGCCACTATAGTGTCACCCTGCGTATAGAATTTACATCAACGACTTAATAATACTACTGGAAGAGGGTTACAGCTCGATCTCTACAAACGACAACTAAAATAATAGGAACTGTCGGATTATGGGAATTAGAAGGAGACATTTACTCTTTAGTATAGAAACACCTAGTGTTTTGAGGCTCCCACGCCTCAGGTTAGCGCCAAAGCTTAATGACGAGTTACTATTACTATTTTATTTCAGACTCCCTCTACTATGCATCTCATCCAATTTCCTATTTTAACCTAGTGTGGGGCTTCATCTTTGACCTACATCTTCTACTGCTATACTATAGAAGCTGGGGGGGTGTGTTACCGAGCGTCGCTGCCTACTGCTACCTGCTTGGCACTCAGCTAACTAAGCCACATCTTTAATATATATATACTACCTAGATAGCTCTTAATTCCACCACACGGTGGTTCCTACATCCATTCTCTACATTCTGTTATAGTTATGAGCCCGGAATTCCGCATCACTCATACTCATAACCCAGTATACAGAGGTCCACACCACCTGTCTCTTCGTCTCAGATCTTTACTACGGCCTCTTCCTACTACCACGGCTTCTCGCGTGTACCGCCACGCATCGCCGCGCATCGCCATAATCCCAGGCCTACTAATCACTAACATGAGACAATTATACAACTTTAAGAGAGCCACGTCTCTCAACGATCGACTGATAACGTCCAGACACCTTATAGTTAAATACACTCTCGAACACACACCTTAACGCAATTGAGACTAGATAGCAGTATAAATGGCTAGGCCTATGCCTGCATGAAGCGGAAAGTTGGAAAGAGCTACTGTAGCGTTACCCTACGTATAGGATTTACATCGACGACTCAACGATACTACTAGAAGAGGGTTACAGCTCGATCTCTACAAACGACAACTGGAATGATGGGAACTGTCGGATTATGGGAATCAGAAGGAGACATTCACTCTTTGGCATGGAAACACCCAGTGTTTTGAGGCTCCCACGCCTCGGGTTAGCGCCAAAGCTCGATGACGAGTTACTATTGCTGTTTTGTTTCAGACTCCCTCCACCATGCATCTCATCCAATTTCCTATTTTGACCCAGTGTGGGGCTTCATCTTTGACCTACATCTTCCACTGCTACACTGTGGAAGCTGGGGGGGTGTGTTACCGAGCGTCGCTGCCTGCTGCTGCCTGCTTGGCACTCAGCTGACTAAGCCACATCTTTGATGTATATATACCACCTAGATAGCTCTCAATTCCACCACACGGTGGTTCCTACATCCATCCTCTGCATTCTGTTACATTATTTAGCTTAACCTTGTTTAGCTTGACCTTCGTCTTGTTTAGCTTAACCTTTATCTTATTTAACTTAACCTTCGTCTTATTCAGCTTGACCTTCGTCTTATTCGGCTTGACTTTTACTTGCGCTGTTACTTGCGCTGTCTTGTTCGGCTTCACTCGCGCTACTATTATTACTATCTAGTTGCTCGACAGTATCCTAAATACTCTTAACCGCATTCAAGATGTATTAGAGAAAGCCGCGTAATCCCTTAGGGTCAATCTTATCTGGGTCGATCTCGTCTAGGTCGATTAAGTGCTCGAACTCGAAGTCTGGATCTAGTTCACTATCTGCCTCTGCGCGATAGATGTTGCGCGCGTCTCTAGCTTAGCAAGAGGAAATAAGCTTTACCTCTACCTTCTTTACGAGTTAAACTATGTGAGTAAGGCGATGAAGCCGGCGCTCCAGAGAGTCCTAGTCATACATCGTCATTTTAGCGTAGGAAGGTGCGAAAGCTGTTAACAGAATTAGTCGGACAATATCGCGCATGCGGATTGCTATAGGCAGGGATTAGTAAAGGCGCGACACAGGCGTGGACCAGGCTGGTCCGGAAAAAAGTCGGCACCTCACGCTAATCCTTTCTCGTCAAAATTTGCACGTTTCATACTAGAAAATCCCAAACAGATTAAGACCACAGAAACCCAGGATCTGCCTCTGTTATCTCTACCTTCAAGTTATAGCGGCAAGAACCTGAACACCCCCCAACGCCTTAAGCCAGAGATAAAACGAGCCGCTTATTCTAGCTAATGGATGGGCACCTTCACCCAGCTGACTATCTCGGAGCATATTCTTCAAGCAACGGCCTGGAGGCGACCGGGGCTGGCCTGTCTCATCCGTAGATACGAATCCGTGAAATCGGCCATTGCGATATGCTAGCAAATAGATGTGGGTGTCATATTCTAAGCATAGCTTCGTTAATTTCTCATAGGGGCTTTGATGTGGTGATGCCAGACGAGTTGATAATGCAAAAGTACTGGCCTACCCAAGTCAATCCGCAATTCGACAACGTGCAGAAGATGCTTTCTATCATTGTGTTTTCAATGACATCCCTGCTCGATTACTGGACATACGCGATCCGGCGCAACCCAAAATAGTCAACCGGGAAGGAGCATACATTATCCTCAAGAAGATGTTCGAGAGGATTCCATGGGATCAGCTCGAGGAGCTCGCGAAGGAGATGGTTCAGACCATCTTATCTCGACCGCCTTCACCAAATTCTACGCTATTTTTTCCTACCGATGGTTGCCCGTTGGGGAGGTCAACTTTGAAGATTTGACTAGCGCATCATACCAACGGGAGGGGCAAGGCTGGGAAAAGCTCCTCGGTTTCTGTAAGACAGCACGTGGTTTGGGATACGAGCTCGCCTGGGCTGATACCTGTTGCATTGATAAACACAGCAATGTAGAGCTCGACGAAGCGATTCGGTCCTTGTTCCAATGGTATCGCTAGCTTGGGGCTAGAAGCTCTTGGAGCGTCCAACCCGGAGTGAACCATTTGCTTTTCCGGAAATCTGATTCCCACTGCCGCGATGGAATCTCCAAGTTCGCGCAACGTTGGATCATGTATTGTAGTTGACTAGATAATCTCTGTAAGCGTATGTAGCTATGAGACTAACTCCCTTGCTTGTAAATAACCTGAGAGCAGACAGGCCTTAAAGAAGTTGACTGAAACTTTTCTCCTGCTTTCTACGCCATTCCATCTGCCATCATGAGTAATATATAAGAAAAAGAGTCGCAGGAGGTAGTGGGCGGGGAGGAGGTTGAGCGAAGATATAGAATCATTTAGGCAGGGAGCCACACGCTTGCAGTAGCTTGACTATTACCTTGTGTCCCTTCTGTCCTGCAAGCGACAGCGGCGTCCATCCGAATATGTCCTCCGAGTTAATATCAACTCGGTTCGTCGCAAGAAGCTGCTTGACTATCGCCTCGTGACCCATCTCCGCTGCAAACGAGAGCGGCGTCTGTCCGAAAATGTCCTTCAGATTAATATCGACTTGGCCCGTTGTGAGCAGCTGCTTGACTACCGCATCGTGTCCCTTCTCTACCGCAGGCCACAGCGGCGTCCGTCCATTCTTGTCTTTCGAATTAATATCGACTTGGCCCGTTGCGAGCAGCTGCTTGACTATCGCCTCGTGCCCCATCTCTGCTGCAAACGATAGCGGCGTCCGTCCGGAGGAATCCTTAGGGTCTGGGTCGACTCGACCTGTCGCGAGCAATTGAGTGACTAACGCATCATGTCCCTTCTCTGCCGCAAACCGTAGCGGCGTCCGTCCAGAGGGGTCCTTAAGGTCCAGATCGACTCGGCCCGTGTCGAGCAGCTGCTTGACTATCGCCTCGTGCCCCATCTTCACTGCAAACAAGAGCGGCGTCTGTCCGTAATTATCCTTCGAATTAATATCGACTTGACCCGTTGCGAGCAGCTGCTTGACTATCGCCTCGTGCCCCATCTTCACTGCAAACGAGAGCGGCGTCTGTCCGTAATTATCCTTCGAATTAATATCGGCTTGGCCCGTCGCGAGCAGCTGCTTCACTATCGCCTCTTGCCCCAACTTCGCTGCAAACGAGAGCGGCGTCTGTCCGGAATTATACTTCGAATTAATATCGGCTTGGCCCGTCGCGAGCAGCTGCTTGACTATCGCCTCGTGCCCCGTAACGGCTGCATAACCGAACAGCGTCTGTCCGGACTTGGACTTCGAATTAATATCGACTTGGCCCGTTGTGAGCAGCTGCTTGACTACCGCTTCGTGCCTCCTGCGTACCGCAAGCCACAGCGGCGTGTCTCTGTTATTATCCTTCGAATTAATATCGACTTGGTCCGTTGCGAGCAGCTGCTTGACCACCGCCTCGTGCCCGTTCTGTATTGCAACCAACAGCGGCGTCCGTTCCACCTTGTCCTTCGAATTAACATCGACTTGGTCCGTTGCGAGCAGCTGTTTGACTAACGCATCGTATCCCATCCATGCCGCATGCCAGAGCGGCGTCCGCCCGTACCTGTCCTTTAAATTAATATCGACTTCGCCCGTTGCGAGCAGTTGCGTGACTACCGCATCGCGCCCCTTCTCTACCGCAAGGCACAGCGGCAATCGTCCGTTCTTGTCCTTTGAGTTAACATCGACTTGGCCCGTTGCGAGCAGTTGCTTGACTACCGCCTCGTACTCCTTCTCCACCGCAGCCAACAGCGGCGTTCGTCCATTTTTGTCCTTCGAATTAATGCTAATATGCTGAACTTGTTTGAGTTCAACCCGAATAAGGCCTGGTAAGTTCCTCTCAGTAAGGACATGTAATAGATTTCCATCAGACGTGTGGCAGCGTACCTGATACCTCTTAAAGAGGTTGTAGAGAGTGATCCAGTCTGCAAGGGGGAACTTTCTTATAAATACATCTTGCGAGACTTTATAACCATCTGCAGCGTCAGCGTAAGAGTGCAAGTTTCGTACTGCGTACTTGAGAAAGGGAAACTTTTCCGATGCCGGTTGATAAAGGTCCGCGGCGTTCTCGGAAGATGCTCTTGGCAGTAGTGTAGTCAAATGGAGATGCTCTGAGATATCAATCCTCATATAGTTTTGACAGCATTACTTTAGTCGTTTATGGCTCAGGCCTGGGAAATTACTCCTAAGGTCAGACTGAAGCCCATGAAGTGTATTTCCTTTGAGGAGAAAGTCCTGCACCAACTTGTGAATGAATTAGACAGTTTAGTTCTTGGATCTAGTCACTTCTGCGAGACCTGAGGAACTTAGAATACGTCTTTTTATGTCTTCTTTCGTGATCTCCTCAGAACTCCATGCTGTTAGATTCTCTTGTTTGAGTCCACTTAGTATAGCGAAGTAGAGTTCCTCGCGTTTTAATAGTCTCTTAGAGTATAGTATCTATTAAAGACAAAGAATAAACTCGTCTATATTCTTGCTGTCTCTTGTTAGGATGTCTTTAAATAATTTATCTAAATAGTTTAGGGTGATGCAGATTTCCCTATGCGGAGAAATAGGTAATATAAGCCGCCAGCGGTTTACCTAGGAGAGCTTGAGGAACGTGGTTAGATCAGGAAGACTTTTCATGCGTGTACGGTCAATAAGGCAAGTGTTTTAAATCGGTTAGCTCTGAAATATTCCTGAATAATAAGATAGCAGATTGTAAGTAAGTCTATATATCCCTAACTTGTACAGTGTAATATTAATTTATTATAACCAAAAGGTCCTGTAACTCCACCTATGCTTCTAATGTCACTTAATATCTTTAGAAATCTATTGCCTTATTCTGAAGACCATTCATTCTGTGATGATTTCTTAAGTGTCGGCGGACATCTTCGTTACAGGAGTATGCCTTCAGGTACGACTTTAGACGTAAGTTTACCAGTTATTAAAGAGTAAGCTCCTACAATTTATACTATAAGTTATAGAGATATTACAGGCAGTAGAATTATCTACCTCTAAGTGAATACTTCCGTTTTGGCGTGAGCCAATTCTTGTCAGGATTGCTGCAAACAAGGTTAATTATAGATATTAGTATAATGTTAGATTTAGAAGTTGCTAGAGGAGTAGCTACTCTAAGCTATTTATTATCGGGCATTATCTAATTTGAGTAAATTTATGACATAGCTACTCCACTACGACGTCTGTTAACTAAAGGCTAATATAAATCTTAAGAATAGTTACTAACTTAATTAATGACTATGCGTACTGCACGTTATTTATGGCATAAAAGTTAGTAAAAGAGGAATACTATAGAGCTTTTATTAAGTTTCTATTTCTATTTATACTAGAAAAGGCATCTTAAAGCTAGGCATTAAACTCTTAGCTATACTGCTGTTTAAGGAGACCTTTCGTACTAATAGAGACTAGAAAAAGATTTAGTTTAATCACTTTTTAGTAATTTCATAATATAGTGACTAACTATCTTCTGTTAAAAACTAATTATATAGTAGATCTCTAATAAACAAATTACCTTTACCTAGGAACTGTAATTTGTAATTATGAATATTAACTATAAATTAACCTCTTAAGCTTTTGAAAGCGTTAGAGATAAATAAGACCATAAAATTAGTATCTACTAACTAGAGGTTAAATAGGTTATAGATAAGATATCTATTAAGCTTAATAAAATACTATATTAATATCTTAGTTAATACTATAAAGCTTATAATAGAGACTATGTAATGCTTATAGTACTAAAAGCACGCTTTTTATCTTAAATTTTTTAAAAAAGCATATACTATAGCTCTACTTCTTTATACTTACTATATAATATTTTATTTATTTTTATATTCTATATTACTTAATTTGCGCCAGCCGCTTCGTTTTATTGCGATATTTAATATTATTATTTTTAAATAGCTTTCTTAAAAGAGGACGTTTTCTTATTTTTATAGTAATTATCCTCAGTTAATCTTCTTACGTAAAAGAGTATAGGATATAATAGTAATAATTTAGTAATAGTATTATTACTAATCCACTCCCTAAAACCTATAACTATTATTAAAAGAGTGGGAATAGGAAACTTACGTAGTACTATAAATTAAAGAATATATATTATTAAAATCATTCATGTTCGCCTCGTGAGCTGAGGACTGAAAATTAGTAGTTTTATTTTAAATACTAAGTATTCCGTACTCTTTTACAGTCAAGTTAAGATTAAGGTTATTAAAACTAAAATTAGAGTTATCTTTAAAGTTAAAGTTATTATTCTTAAGATTAACTTAGTTTATATTCTAGTTATAATTAAATTCCCGTGCTAAAGAAGAAAAGACTCTAATTTAAAGAAAAAAAAAAGTAAATAAGAAGAGAATAGAATATCAGGTTAAAAAAAAATATTAGTTTAAAGTTTAATTTATACACGTTTAGCTGCGCGTTAGAGTGGGGCTATTAATTATTTATTATTTTATAACTTATATGTCTATATACAGCTTGCTTATACTTCTAGCTTAAAAATATTAGATTAGACTACTTAGAAATAAGAGTTAGAAGTAAAAGAAGGATAAGTAGTAATTAAAGACTTAAGTTAGATTATATAATTAAAAGTTTAAGCAGCAAGCTACCAGGCAGTATTCCTATATAAAAAGTATAATAAGCTTTTATTTTTTATAACTTATAAGATTAATAAAGTTAGCCTTAGTGCTATTAAGATTATTTATATAGTATAATAAAATTAACTAGTCTAAAGGTTATATATAGAGTAATTTAGAATTCTTAGTAAAAACTTTAACTATACTTTAGTATTAAACTAGTTTAGTGGAGATTAAATTTAGACTATAGCTAAACTAGCTATTCTATTATAAATAAACTTCTTAATAGTTACCTTACTAAACTAAGTTAAGTATTAAATAATAAATACTAGTGGCTTATTTTCTTAAGACTTCCTCTATATATAGCTTAGTTTTTTTATTAAGTTAATAGGCTAGAAAGTACTAGTAGAGCGTAAGAAATATATTTAAAGTTTATAGCCTCACCTAAAATAAACGCGTAGATATCTATTAATAATCTTTAAATAATCCTATAGAAAACCTTTTATTTATTTTATATTAGGGCTATAAAGACTAGTTATTTTTTACTCTTAAAGCTAGCTAGCGCTAGCCTTATCTAGACTGTTAGTCTTTATAAATCTAACTTACTAAACTAATATAGTCACAACAGTAATACTAATTTACACTATTTTAAACTTTATAGCTATATTCTTTATTAAATTATTATTAACATATTTTTTTAATTATAACTCTAGTTTTAATACTTACTGCTACTTTTTTTTTTTTTTTTAATTAATATATTTACTTAGCTATCGCCCTGCTCTTCTCGCCTCGTCTATAATAAAATATTATTATTATTATTATTATTATAAATTCTATTAACTATATAGGGTAGCTTGCTCTATATAATCTTACTACTAGCTAAATTATATTAATTATAAATTATAATAGAGCTAGTAAAAGGTTATTGCTACTCTTAACTATAAGTTATATCTAGAATTATAGTATAATTATTTTGTGTCTATTTGTAAGTACTAATAGAACATAAATGCCGAAGCTTCAGATCCTAAAAATTAAAAGAAAATAACTTTAGTTACGTTTTTAGTAATAATTATAGTAAGTAATAATATACTAAAGATAATTTACTTTAGTTTTCTTATTTATTATTCTCACCTATACGAGGCGGAGATCGAGTGGTGAAATAAATAGAAAAAAAGATAATTTTCTTATAGTAAAGTCTTTTATAGTATATTAAATCTATCTTCCCTACAGGGCACTATAGGGGTAATAGTTTAATACTAGAAGATATTTTAATAGAGTTAAAGTATAATTTAATAAATAAAAAAACCACTAAAGTGGTTGGTTAGTAATATAAAGTTAAGAAAATAAAAGTAAGTTATTTATTTTCTCCTTTTAAGCTCTCGCCCTCTCTTATAGTTTATTAGTCTTTTTTTTAAGTTTTTTTTTTTTTTCTATCTTGCCTTTCCTTGCTGCATGCTTAGGCTAGAATATTTTCTAACTTTTATATCTTATTCTCTTTTATCTATTAACCTAGTTAGTGTTTATTTTTTTTTTATAGTTCTTACTACAGCAGTCCTAGAGCTATCTTTAGTTACTATTATATTAATAAAATTAGATATTATAATAGGACTTAAGACTAGCTAGTCTTATATATTATACTTAGTAAATAGTTATCTAGTTCTTTTTTTAGTTAGGTTAGGGCGTTAATAGCGACTTAAAATATTCTATTAAGATTAAAACTAGTAGTTTTAGCTTTAAGAGAAATAAGCTTAAGAAGGAGAAAAGTATGTGCTAAAATATACTTCTAGAAAAAGCTATATATAATACTATACTTAGTTACTAAATTTAACTAACTAGCACTTATTTTAGTATAGATAGTATTATAAATACTATCTATATTAGGATAAGTGTTAATTAGTCGTCAATTTCTTAACCGCAAACTATATTTAATAGTTTATAAAATTTAAAAGGAATGGAATTGTTTAACATTATACTTAAGAGCAGGTGTAAAATGTTTTTAGGAAAATATATAACGTAATTTTCTTCTAGCTAAGCTACTAGAATACTATGTAAGAACATACCATACTATTCTATAGCTATTAAAAGTATATAGAGGTAGATATAAACTATAATTAAGTTATCTTTCCTATCTATAGCATGTATTATTAAGAAATTAGGAAGAAATTAGCTTCCTATAAATTAGCCCTAATTTTTTTAGTTTCTATTTAATTATAAGCCTAAAAGACTTTTTATTGCACGTAACTATAAATAATACTGTTTTAAATTTCTATACTAGATACATACTAGCGTTTTAATAATTATTAAATATTATTAATAAAATAATTTTCACCTACTGCTTATCTGTAGTGGTATTTTACTATAATTATATCTAATAATATAATAGAAAAGCTTATAGAGAGCGAATTTATATTATAAGATAGTATTATTACTATAATAAATACTGTTAATATAAAGTATAAAGGGGACGCTGTAAGAAATAGCTACGTTATTATAAAACATACAATACCTAAAGGTATTATAAATAAAATATAAATAAATAAAAGGTTTTTTAAGGTAGTATTAAGTGGATAATATAAGCGATTTATAAGAGACACTCCTGCCTAAGAGGTTATTAAGTACTTTATTAAGATAAAGTTATTAAAGTTATTATACTATATACTATGTCTATATACTATGTTAATAAGCTTTAGAATGTCTTAAAGTAATTACTTATAGACCTTAGTATTTTAAAAATAAATGCTAATAGGGAACCTAATGTAATTATTATTAGCTAATACTTACCTAATAAACGCTAGGCTGAAATTTAGAAATTGTTTACTAGCTTACTAAATTACGTTTATATTACTATCATAATGTTTTTATGATTCTCTTTAGATAAAAATATGTAAGAGTTTATCCGCGAGTCATATAAACCAGCAGTTTAAATATTTCACGGAATATTAACTGCTAAAACTAATAAGATAACGTTATATAAAGGTTAGGTAATATTTTAGACTTTACAGCTAGTATATAAGTGGCCGTAAGGAAGTGGTGGATCATATATATAGCTAAGGTATCGTAAGGGTAAATGACTTTATATGTTCTATAAACTAGTCTAATCCTTAGCTGTTAGCTATCTTAGTGTCTAATTTATAAGATCTAAAATCAAACTAGCTATACTATTTAGTTAAGCCAGAATCATCTTCCTTACCCTGTAATTTAGAGGAATGAGATCTTATAGAAACTATAAGACTATAATCAGTATATGTTGAAATAAAATTATAACGTACTTACCTAAACTATTGCTTCTAGGCAGGATTTCTAATAGCTCTCCTACTTATGTTATTAGTATATGATCTTCTTATAGTAGGAAGAGTACTTGTACCTATAGGCAGTGCTTTTATTTATGCTAGAATTCTAGTAGCTGATCTTTCTAGTGCGGCGCCTTCTATGCCAATACGTAGCACAATACTCCTCTCTATCCCCAAGCAATGATTTCCAGCTGCGGATGTGTTGTTCTTAATATTACGTGATGATAGCATAGCCTCCCCTCCGGACATAGGGGTAGCGATGTATTGTGTGCCTTTATCCCCAGTATACTCATCATAAGTCGCCGGGCCTAAATAAAATTAGTAAATATCTATGGTTACGTTCCTTAAATTACCCACCTTTACAACTTGGAAGTAAAACGGTGATAGAATCATCCGTTCCTTGATTGGATTTTGCCTTTGCTTGGCATATTTCACATAGATAATCCTTATTTTTGAAGTAGCCTCGCCCGTAGTTTGCCGTAACTTGCTCGCCGTTCTATATGTTCCATATTGCTTGAAGCATTACCCTTGCTTTCCTAGACACTACCTTAACAACGAATCTCGCATAAGGATTACACAAGTGATTAATTAGTCTCACCTAGTTACCCTTCTCTTTGCAGTAAACCTGGCAAACAACCGGCTCATCAGAAATATCCGGTCTATAGAGGTCTAAGACCATGCCGTCGTTAAATGTTCCTGGGGGTACAAGCTGCCCAGTCAGCTCTCTAATGTATTCATTTTTTTTGTATGCTATGCTCTCTTGAGAACCCGCGCAAGCCTAGATACCCCGGCCCTTTACACCGTAATGCATAATACGGTAACGTTTCATTAGCAGAGAAGATATACAATCGCATTATATCGCTTAACATAATTCGCACTGATAGTCCGGCGGTGTCCATGTAGGGTCGATGGGCCACTCTTATGGCCAGTTTTTCGGCTTTGGCCAAACATACGCGGGTTCGTAGACGCTTGTCTTGAGATATTAAACTTACTACAAAAGGGAAAGTAGCTTCTCCTCAGAATATGTATCAAGAGATGTGATCTCCTTGGTTTCATATTTGAACTCCATATCTCAACCCTCCAAGATCATTCTCTGCAGGGAGATTCCAAACTTACAGAAGGACTATATAAACTTCTTCTTTGTACTAACTAGAACCTCAAATTCATCAATCTTGATTTGGGTCATTTTGTAGTAAATGTCTTGAGACATGTAATACAAGGCCTCTGAAATAAATGGAAGAAGATAAAGTAGGCCTGAGCTAAAGTTTCCACAGATGCTTAGCTATTTTCTCCCTCTCATAAGTCTGTTGTGTAATGCATTGCGAGATTCCTTGGCCTGGTTGTTATTAGACGGGCTGTCCTGACTGGATGGTGCATATTTCGCGGCGATTTGTGGAAACTCCTGCTCAATCCACGCCAGGAGAGCCTTCAGCCATTTCACAATTTGTTTATAGATTTAAGTAAGATGAGATTGATTCTTCTTAATTAGAGTCAGTACTATATGTACAAAAGGCATAGAAATTAGAAGACATAAGACCCTAGACCTCGTTGTCGCCTACTTCCTCTATTCCGACACTCATCCTAGGTGTCATAGGAGAAGCTAGTCTCTGTAACAAGAAAGTCATATACGAAGTTGTAGCGCTCACGACTATTACCGCCTATGATATTTACGTCCCAGCTAGCGATGTTGTCGACGGCAGAGACGCCTTGAAGCTCAAGATTGCCGCCAGTATTCCGCTTATCTACTATCTTGACAAAGATGACCCAGACATGATGCGGCGCGTTACAGAAGAGATGCGCATAGAGCTTCTCTACCATGCACGCCTATATCTTTACCCTTATTGTCAGTGCCAATAAGCACACCACTACAGCCGTTGAACTTGGGTAATGAGGCTGCTGTGGTCTGACCGAGAGTGTATGCGGGCATGTCCTTGCGGATGAAGGCATGGAATTCATCGAGTTCGGCGGAGTCAGACGCGTCAATCGTGAGTTTACTGGTGTCATGGAGAGTTTGGAGCTCGACGTTAGTAGGCATAGCGACCTCGTGCTGTAGTAAGGTTAGCTAGTTATAGATGGGTTTAGTAGCAAAACACTTATACCTATCTTGATTTCGCTAATCTACTTGACGTAGAGATGTTAGAAGAGGACCCGGATACGAGCAGTAAGCTGCATGGTTGTCGGTAGATTGAGAGGGAACTGTTTCTGCGGATTAATCTCAGTGGAATGGAGTGGTGTGGAAGCAGATGGTGACCTACTATGATAGAAAGTGGTATATAGGATAGCAAGCTTACTGTTGCAGAATGGCAGTGTCAAAGGAAGGTTGGATTGTAGAGAGCAAAAGAGCGAGCTGAAGGCTGCGGAAATTAAGCAAGCACGTGAAAGTAAAAGTGAAGATGAAGGTGAAGGTGGCGTGTACAATATCGCAGCCAGTTAGGGCAAGCACGCTGGAATCGCGGTGTCGCGAACTTCTGTTCACATATGCTTACAATCCAACCTTACTGCTAACTACACACTTCAAACACACACAACACAGTCTGTCATTCCATTAATAATGAGTGCAACTACGAGTTATGGCCGCGGTCGTGGGCGCTTTAGCACCGGTGGTTGCGCTCCGCTTCCTCTACTGGTTAATCAGGTCCCTCGCGGCCCTAATTACTCCCTCATCTCTATTCAACACGTTCAAAGGTTCTTTATAAACGACAAGTCTTTAGATAGACTTGGCCGCTTCCGTAAGATAATTATGTAGTTGAACTATTTTACAGCATATGGCTAACCTCTTTCACGCAGTAAACGAGCATATACTGGATAAAGACGTTGACCTCGAATCCTGCCGGGTAGTCCTCCAAGCTGTTAAGAACGTTCGCTATCACGATAAAGGGCCCCTCGCTCTCCTCGCCGAAGACAACAAACTCGATGATAAAGTAATGACGGAGGATCTGGATCTATAGGGTCCGTTCTTTGGCGTCGCACGAAATGGGAAGGTGCCGTAGCAAAAGGTGCTGATACCAGACAACAATAAAGATGGAGTAATAGGCATTAGGGATATGGATTTGAGAATCTTGGTCGTCGTGCTGAGTAGTGCGGATATGCATACTATTATCAACAATATAGAGAGTCGCACACCCTGCTACAGCTGCGACTCAAATGACAAGATACTAGGCGGCTGTAAGGTTCCGGATTTAGGTGCTGAGCTTAGACTCAACGACAATTACTACAGAGATCTAACGACGTGTCTTAACTGTTGGATTTAGGGAACAGAGTGCGAGTACATGCCTGCTGAGGGCGAGGATGAGGACGATAAGGATAATGAGAATAATAAAGACGATTAGACTGAATTTGAGAGATTTTAATACTTATACCATTCTTCTCTTCTCTTCTATAATAGGTTTTAGATTAAAAGCAGATTAACTCGCGTAGATATGTAGTAGTGGCTAGACTATTGGTCAGAACATCTCAAGTAGAAAAAGCTTATTAGGATGCCCCTATTAACTCTAAACTGGCTACATGGCTCTACGCCTCATTATTAGCCCTCTTCTTATACGTGCTAAGCGAAGTTGCCAAAGAACACTACATATCCTTTCAAGTCAATACTTAAGTATGCTTAGTAATACTCTTCCCAAACGCATGATTAGCTGACGATAGACACAGTTGCACTAAACACGACCATTTAGAAGGCGGTATTAATGTCTGGACAAAGCTTAATAATCCCTTTTACGTAATCCATGGCTCCTGGAGAGCTCCGAAACAGAAATTGGAATTGAAGCATGAAAAGACACTGCTATTAAGAATATAGGATTTCACAAGTTGCTGATATCTATAGGCTCTATTTCTTCCCTCCTTAACCTGGCTAACCTTAATTAAAGTAAATCCATATATTAGCAGGAGTGTTACTCTACTTCTTTATAAGATCTTACCCTTTATAATATTGAAATTTGCTGTTTGTTTATGACTATTTTTTACTTTGCTTAGTTATCACATTACTCGCTGCAGAGTCCTATAAATTAGGAATTATAGCGGATTTATTACTATATCTAGCACTACTAGAAATATTAGTATTATAACGCTTTTACTAAGTCTGTTAGCGCTTTAAACGCTTACTAGACTATTTAACTAAAAGAATATAATCTATAAGTTCCTTTATTAAACTATCAGATTCCTTAAAGTCCTCCTATGTATTAGAAATTTCGTTTAGTAAAGTCTAAGACTCTTAGCTTATAGTATAGACTTTAGTATTTAATATTATAGTTATAAAACTTAAAGCTAGGCTAGCGTTTGTATTACTAGCTAGTATTTTAACTTTTATAAGATTTACTTTCTTATTTACCTGTTTAATAGCTTTATTTCTTTTCTTTTCTGCCTATTCTCATTTATTCCTATACACTTATAGTCCGGCTATATAGATGTCTTTAGTATCCGTTATATTAAAACCTTTAACTTTAATTATATGGTACTACGGCCGGCCTCTAGGACTATATAATAGAATAATATAGCTAATATACATCTTAAAAGTATTACTATAATAGACTAATATAATAATATTAGTATTATTATCGTAAACTGGCTTGTTTTATTTATATAACTATAAACTATATATAGCTTTTACTCCTAATGTATTATTATAATAAGCTTATTATCTAGTTACTATTAATAATTTATTTAGTTTCTTAGCTACTAGAAAAAAGTTCAGCGCTATAGAAAGATTATGCTGTATTAAAGAAATAATTTTACTACTAAGCTTATTATAAACTTTTTAGCTAAGCTATTCCGAGCGGGTATTATAGTAGATATCTAAATTACTAAGCTTAAACTTAAGTATACTATTTATTAGAGGGTTGAGATTAGTAAATGAGATTTCTTTTAAGTAGTATTTAACATCCCTAATCTTACCTTTAATAATAGAAATTACTAATTCTAATACTTGTTTTTCTTTAGTGGTATACGCGTTTGCTTGTTTAAGCTTTCTAAATTCTTTATTAGTAAATCAAGATAGCGAGAGAGAAAATTAAGATTATGTAAATATTTAGTTAACTTTTTTCTAGTAATTTAGTTTTATAGGCACACTGCTATTAGGGTATTCATATTTATTAGAATAAATATTATAGTTAATTATATACTACTAAAAGTTATAGTTATAAACCCTAGTACTCTTAGTATCTATAGTATTTATAGTAAGCTTAGTACTTAAAGTAGATATTAAACTTTATTTTCTATTCTAAAGACTAAACTAACTTAAGCTTATTATATGATTAAGAGAATAAATAAATTCAGAGTACTAAAGCGTATTGTTAGTTTTAATGTAAACTAGTAAGTATCTTATAATATATATATTTTTTAGGTTTAATAGATTTAGGCTATTGTATCTAGTAAATAGCCTTATATCCTTTAAAATCTTTAGTTTATAATAGTAAAGATAGTTAACGTTATACTAAGCAGCTTAGTAATTTCTTTTTAACTTAATAAGAAAGTTTCAAGTAACCGGCCAGCAGGCTTATTAATACGGTAAATAAAATAAGTTTAGAGTAGCTTAAGTATTTCTTTAGTCTAGCTCTCTTAACGCTTATTTAGTTAACTAAATCTTTAATAAGTTATTTTAAAATACTGCTAGTAGTTAGGATCCGCTGGGAGAGCTAAGTCTCTACTTTTTTAATACTAGTTATAATATTTTATTTAGTTAAATCAGCTCTGAGCGGTGATGTTTATGTGGATAGAAAAGTTATAGTTTAGATATATAGTAATTACTAACCACAGGAACTATAGATGTTTTAAGATGGGAATATATATAATAGGTAAATAAAAAGCAGCGTCTATATCATACATAGCTTACTATCTTATAATATAGAAAAGAAATAGAATTCACGTTAATTAGTGCGTAGGGCTGTGCTATTAATTCTTAGTAGTAGTAAATAAATTATATTAAACTAAAAGCCTAAGAAAACAGATGCAGGATTTATAAAGCATAAGAGGATAAATAAGAATTAACTATTACTAGATATTATTCTTTTTTTAATATTCGACTACGTAACTAACGTTTAAATAGGGAGAGTTGTATTTATATATCTAATAAGTATAGAATATAAGTGCCTTTAATTACTTTACTTTTAGTTATTATCTTAAAAAGCTTACTGCTTTTCATAAACTCAGAACGTGAGATACTAAGGGAACTAAAAAGAAATCTATTATAGGAGTTAAGCGGGACAGGGGTGTGAAACTACCTTAGTTCTTTTTTTCAAATATCAAATAGCCACATTTCTAAGCTAGAGTAATAAGAAGTAAAGATAATTTAAAAGTAAATTAACATGTCCTATAAACTAGCACATGTTTATTAATTAGTTATAGATACTTATTCTACTTCTATACTCTATCTCTACCTAAATTCCTTTTAAACGCGTAGACTTTATGCTGTTTTTTATTTTAACTGGAAGACAAGCTATATTACTTATAGCATTAAGAATATTATTTTTATTACTATCTCTTTTTAAGGAATTTGCTCTTAAGGAGTTGCGGATAATGCATATAGCCATAATCTTTAAAAGCAATTAGTTACGTAAAGTATTTCCTATTCTATACAGCAGTATAGACATTCCGTATAAAGAGAATATACTATTTAATAGGCTGTACCTGATTATTAAATCTATTCTATATTTACAATCAGCCTTATACGACGGGGCACTTTCTGCAGATATTAATAAAAGAGTAAAGCATAATCTCTAATATCTTATTATACTATTAGCAGTGAATTTATAAGCTTTAGCTGTATTTAACTTCTTCATAGAAATTAAAGCTTCCAGTGATAATAAAAACCTAGTTAGGTACTAGGCTTATTATAATAAGATACTTAGCATAAGAGCTATTTATAGTTTGTAAAATTATAACTATAATAAGCCTATCTATAACGGTAATAGTAATATATTTACTATAATCTATAACCCTAGAACTAGTATTCTCTAGATGTATGTTACTTATGTTACTATATTAAATAAACCTAGGCACCTGGTTAAATACCATATAACTAAGCTAAGTAGCTAGAACTTAAAAGATAACAAGAAATCATTCATGTAAAACACTACTGTGTTTAGGAATATAAAAGACTTAATAAAGAAATTCTGTAATCAGGTTATTAAAAAGGCCAACGCAAAAGCTTAGGGACTTATAGTAGACTTATAGTAAATTATTTCACCAGGTGTTATACTAGTCTTAATGAAATTATAATAGTAATTTAATTAAAACCGTTATATTTAGTTTTAGCGTGTTATGACGTTTCGTTTAGTTAAAGCAGCTCTAAACGTTAACGTTTATATAAGTTTAAGAGTTATAGTTTAAACGTATAGCAATTATTACCTATAAGAACCCCAGATTTTCTAGGATAGGGAGATGTATTAAAGGCGAGTAGGAAGCAATAAAAGAGAGATAATTAGGGTTTATATTAATTAGAAGTAGAACTAGACTATATTTCTAATCCTTAGCAGCAGTAAATAAGCCATTAAACTAAGAACTAAATAATAATAAATATAGAGTTTAATAAGAACTAACTACTGTAAGAATAATTTACTTGTTTCTAATTTTTAAAAAGGAGGGTTGTATCTGCACGTTTAATAAGCTAGCTATAAACACCTTATATACCCTACCTTAAGATACGCGTTATATTCTGTATTAGTAGTACTAAAAATAAGCACGTATATCTAATAAAATATAGGAAACTAAGCCTTTACCAGGTCACCGCCTTATTTAGAATAGTTCTTAATTCTTAAGCTTATCTACTATAGCGTACTAGCTATCTAGCTATTACGTTTCTATTAAGCTAATAATAAGCGTCCTCTGCCCTTAAACGCGTTAATATACTAAAGATAACCTTATAAATATTCTACAGAACAAGAGAACCGCCATTCTGTGAAAACTCTAAAGTAATTTAATTAGTATGAAATTTATAAAGCTATATTAATAACGTTTAGACTACTTAAATATCTTATATCTAGCTTTAAAGTTTCCTAGTAATCTACTCATACTATCTCTTTTATAAGAAGAATCTAAGTGTAAGATGACTTATGAAGTATCTCTTAAAGTTAATACACTTATTATAAAAGTCAAGGGTATACTTAGTAGACTTTAGAAAATTAAAAATAAGATTTAATAGCTACGCTTTTACCTAGCTACTTACTGGAAAATAACATAATCTTATACCTCCTTTAACTTAGAAATAATTTCCTAAATTCTGTAGGATATTGTTTAAGAGGTATAACACTTATAAGCTAGACTAAAGACGTGTACTATTTAAGTCTCATAAAATTCTATATTAGTAAAAAGCTTTTTAACTATAGTGCTTAAAGATCTAGAGATATTTTATAGCAAAGGGGGACACATTAGATATGAAAATACGCAAGATAAAAACACGTAGAATGGTGATAATACTTAGGATAATGAAAACACACAAAACTATACTCAAAACAACGAGAATACACAAAATGATAAGAATACACAAAATAATGAGAATACACAAAACAACGAGAATACACAAAACAACGAGAATACACAAAACAACGAGAATTTATAGTATAATGACAATTTGCGGAATGATGACTGTTTATAGGATAATAAAAATACACAAGATAACAACCACAAGCATATATAGGTTAATAGAAATATACAAAATAGAAAGGCTTTAAAAGACTATATATAAATAATATAATACTAAGAACGCCTATATTATCTCTGGAAAAACTAGAATAGTGGGTTTGAATTACTTTTAGGCAAGATAATTATACTCTATCTTTATATACTTAAATTTTTCTTTTTCTGTAGACAGTTAGAGAGCTTATCTTTACTTTAATATAATCTAAAAAAGATCTATATTCTCTAAGTATTAAATACTCCTATGAAATTAGATATATATTATTAGAACTATTCTATAGTAAAGAAGTAGCTGCAGGGTCTTTACATAACTTAAGATTATAATTTAAATCTATAAATTTCTTAAGATTCCCTATAGCGAACTGAATATAAATGGTCGTAAAATAGAAAAGGTTAGTTAAAATATAAATTAGCTAGCTACTAAAGAAGTTACTTATAAAAAGGTTTTTATAATATATTCTATATAGGATTCACTGCCTCACATACTTACCTTAATACTTTTTTAAATTATTATTTCTTTAGTATAAGTATATTTACTCTTACAACGTGATCACGAGTTTATAGTTACTAGCTATTATTATATGCTTTAGGACGTTTTATTTATAACTTTAGCTATAATAAGCTTTCACTAACGTATTATAAATATATTTTATTAGCTATGCATTAAGGGTAAGGTAAGAATAAATTAGTTTTATATTTCTAACTAAATATAATCCCTAATAAAAAGTGGAGAAGAGAAAGTATTGAATTACTTATAAAAAAGTACTATAAATAGCGTCCTTAATTTTTATAGTTTTGTCTCAAGATTCTAGTCTATTAAGCTAATAACTGGCTAGATTTTATAGTTTCGATATTACAACGCTTGTAAGGTATATAGAGAATATAGAGAATAAATAAAAAGACGTGAGCAAGGAAATTGTCCAAAAAATTACAATTATTTAGAAAAGTAAATATAGAAGTAATTAGTGTTAGATTATCTATTAACTAAGGTAATATAAATAACGTTATTAAAGAAACTAAATATATGAGTGTTAAGTAGCACCTTGTCTTTTGCTATAAAAGTTTAGCTATACTTTATAGAGCTATATCACTAGCCTTTCTAAGCACTAAATAGAATTCAAATATAATAATAATAGAAAGGAATATAGTTTTATAGCTTTAGTTTTTTTACTTTATAGCTTATTTTACATATTTATATACTCTTTTTTCTTTTTTATTTGTATTAGGGTGTGCTATTTAGATAAATAGGATTTATAAACTACTTTTCTTTAAAAGTATAAATTATAGCGTTAATAGTACTCTCTTCTTTTTTAGTTATATAATATATACTATAGATATAGTATTTTAGTTTACTCTATTAAACTATTTTGTGTTCTTTTATTTGGTTATAGATCTAAGCTTTTTAAACTCATATAACTTTCTAGTCTATTTTATAAAATATTAGAAAAGTGACTTTCACTCTAACTAATTAAGAATAGCTTTATTTAGATGTTCTGCGTGGAAAATAAAGTAACTCTTAAAAGATAATAAACTAATAAGCTAGATAGTAATTTTCTTAGCTAACACAGAAAAAGCATATTATATAATTAAAAGTTAGTTAGTTAAAATTAAAGGGTAAGTTATGTTTACTAAAGAATTCTAGAGAATACTAAGGCCTATAAGATACTATAACTATAATTAGTATAATTACTATTAATTAAAATACGTACATAACACTACTTATAGTAATTTTTAGTAGAATTATTAGAAACAGAATTAAGTATATTTATATATTATTTTAACTAATAATTTGGGAAAATATTTTAGTAGATACGCTTTCCAGCGTTAGTAATCTTAGCTTAGTATTAAAAAGAGTATAAAGAAGTAAAAGTAATATACTAGTATAGCTTATATAATAGTTATATACTAGAGATAAGGCAGTTACTTTAGACGAAAGTAATATAATCTAATTTAGGTCTAGTATTACTACCTTTTATTTCTTAGGTAATAGCGTATATTAGTTGTTTCTTTATTACTTTTATATAAAGTGTAGTGCTTTTAGGCCTATATTCCTTCCAAAATTCCTTCCATAAGATAAATATTTATATTCTAGGCCTTAGATATTAGATTAACTTATTTCTAGATGCTTATATTAGAGCTATATGAGCCTAAAGGCATTAAATCTTTTATCTTCCATAAATTAATAAGTAATATTAGGCGGCTTAAGGAACATCTTAATATAGTTCTTAAATACTATAAAGAAGTATAATAAGATCTATCTAAACTAATAAATAATATTAGACAGTCTTTATACTGTAGTTATTTTTAAGTTTAGGAAATAATTCTTTACTATCTTAAAGATTACTTAAGAGTTATAAAGTAAGTTAATTAACTACATATTTCTAATCCCTTTTAGGAGATTAATATATCTTAATTTAGGTATATTAGTATAACAGTAAATCTATACGGAATTTAGCTTATTAAGGTACTAGCTAGCTTTTAGTATATTTTCTTTTATAAGATAGTACACACCTAAGCAGAAAGGCCTTTTATAATTACGATATATAGTTATTAACTTTTTATATTTTATTATAGTAATTATGTTGAACGGGATTACACGTAAAGTCTATTTTTTTTATTTTTTTTATTATAATACTTTATAATCTTTCTTACGGCTGCTTCTAATTTATCTCTAATATTACTATACTAACCTATCTTTATAAAAACCTTACTTCTATTCTTCTTGTATTTAAAAACCTTAGGTATGTTAAGTAACGTTATAGATACTAGTTATTATTTAAACTATATATTTTATTTACCTCTCTCTTTTAATATATTCTGATAGTTTCTTTGTAGTTCTAATATGTACTTAGCTAAGCTTAGGCTATAGTTAAGCTATTAAAATACTTACTAGTATTAAATTACCTAACTAAAACTTCTAAGAAAAAGTATAGTCTTTTTGTTTTAAAAGAGGCGGCGTTTTATATATTATTAGTTATCTATTTATCTTACTTTTTTTAAGGCCTTTTAGTAGTGTGGAAGATAAATAGACAAGTAACTATAAGCAGTTATATTAATTAAAAGCTATTTATATACTAATAATCTTATAATCTCATGTGAACGTAAAGATACTAAGGATTTAATTTAACTATTAGTAATCCCTTTTATATTTAAGGAGAAAAGGCCTTTATAAACTATTTACTTTTATACTTATCTCATGCTAGTTTCCTTATTTAGTATAAATTAATAATAAAACTCTTTAAAAGCGTTTAAGATGATTGTTTAGAGTATACTCTTATTATACACATAACACTTTAAAAGTTACTAGAATAGCTATTAAGACTATAATAACTACTAGCGCTCTAAAAAGGTATCTATATAATCTTATTAGCCACTAGTAAAGTAGTTAGAGAGGTAATAAAATAGTATAATTTTAGAGACATAGGCTTATTATTAGTTTACTAGTAAATTAAACTCTTAGCTAGTTACCAGCGCCCTTAAGGGTGCTATCTGTATAGATAATAAGTTAACTAAAAAGTAATTAATAAGTAGGGCGTTAGCTATATAGCTATTTAAGTATAACAAAAGCAAATAAATAACGCTAGTTATAAGAAGGTAAGAGGGTTAATTTAAATCATCAGTTAATTAATTTATATATATAATAAAAGTAATAATAAGATTATTAATAAATGAAAAGAGATTAACCTCTAAGAACTTCTAGAATTAATTTTATAAGTACTTGGCAGTAGGGATCCCCGATTCAGTATAAAACCCCCTATTAAAAAAGTATTAAGTAAATAATACTAAATTACTTTAGAAGGATTAGATTAACCCTAAAGCCTTACCAGCACTATCTTAACTATAAATATTTTTAAAACTAATACAATTAATATAGCACTAAATATAAGGGAAGTTTATTTAAATTCTTTAAAAGTAGCATTATAAACAGCAGCAGCCCTATACTATATATAATATCATAAACCTTAAATCTCTAAAGTTAGAATAGTATTATATTAATAGTAAACACTTTTTATAACATGACTATAAGAGGATACCTACTAGGTTATATATTACTTATAAGCTAATATCTAGTATCTAAGTTAACTTAAGTTATTTTACATAGCAGGAGTTAATACTAACTTAAAAAAATATAAAGAAAATATTTAATAACTTATATTAGAATCCCCTTAAAAGCAGTAGCTTATACTATATTAATCTAGTTAAACTAGTTAAGGAGTTATTAGATCTTAGTTTTAAGTCTCTAGTATATACTAACTACCGCCTCTATAGACATAATAATAGTAATCTTCTAGAAATTAATATAGTCTATGTTTATATTAGCTTTAGGGAATATATCTTATTAGTGCTGTATATTAAAAATGCTAAGCTAAATTCTATAAACTTAGTTTATATAAAAGCGCCTAAGATTTAGCTTATAATTAATAAGTAGTGCGCTGAAAAACTAGAGGAAAAGCTATTTAAGCTATATAAAATTAAGAAAGAATATTCTTAGGCTGTTGGTTATTTAAGTACTCTTATATTCTCTAAAGAGCTAGACGATTAGGGTATCTCTTACTATCTAGTCTACTATAAAGTAAGCTAGATAGTTAAGACTAAACTAAGCTCATATTATTAGGTAGTTAATATAAGTTATAATATTACTAAGTCTGTTAATATTAAATATAATAACATGCCTAATATGCTCTCTAATACTGAGTACTAATAATACTAGAATATATGTAAACTACCAGACACTTTATTAAAAGACATATTTAAGTTATTAGATTATTTGAATATTAAGTATAACTACGTCGGGAAAGACCTGCACTAAGGTATAATTAATAATATCCTAATATTATCTTCTCTTTAGACAGGCCAGGTAGATGTCCTCTGCCGTATACTATAGTGTAAAGATTATAGGCTAGTCTTATATAAGAAGGCCTGTTTTATTTAAATAATTGTATAATACTATAAACTGTCCGCTGTCCCAGAAAAATGCTTAGAAGATGTAGATAAAGAAATGTTCACAATAGTCCAATTCATTACCGTAAGGAAGGATACATTTAAGTTGATATATTATATTATTCTTACTAGGCTGATATTAAGATGCGAGGCTGAAAAGAAACGTCTTTACTTAAATACTCTAAATTAAGGGCTTCTAAAGAAACAAGACTACATAATACTCGCTCTAGACTAGTTAATAAAAGATATCACGACTTCACGGCGTGTATTAGAGAAGTTGAGGAAATTCTAAAAACACGGGGTAATCTTAACGAAAATGTGTGATACATTAGAGTCCGCTATGCTTACAGCCCTATCTTATAACAACATACCTATTTTTAAGCTCAAAATTCCATTCTCGACCGATTTACAGTAGGAGATTAACCTGTCTGACTACTATAATCTCTGCAGGAGGCAGTTAGACTTCTTTCTTAAATAGCTTCTAAAGATGTTTCCTGATAAGTTGGAAAAGAATACTCCTAAGTCTATCGCCACTAACATGCTAAATGGCTGGTATGTGTACACTTGGACGTCGTATGAACTACTTCCTCCTAAACTAAAACGACAAAAGTACTTGCATCTAATATCTGATAAGTATATAGTAACTAACGTTCCGCGTTTATAGGCTTGCTTGTTGCTGTTTGCTTGTTTGTTTGTTAGTAGTAACACTAGCAGCATTCTTACCACTAGGAAGCGGCTCTAATATACTTAAGTTGTTTTATATACTAATGTGAAGTTTCTTAAAATAGTAGTAGAATAAGACCCTTAAGAGTCATAGCCCGATTTGATTCACAACTGAGCTACGTTTAAGGACCTCTAGCATAAAAGAAACCCCTTAGTAGTCTTCCTATTTTTAAACTGTCGTTAGCTTATCTCTGTTCTGGAAAACGATTCTTTTAGAGTACGTACGTTGTAATCTGTTACACAACGCGAATCGGTTGGTAGCCATTAGCGGAATTTCTCATAAACTCTAAACATACTACTCGTTTAACATTCATGCCGGAATCGCTGATGACAAGACCGGCGAGTGTCTTCTATAGTATACAAGCGAAATGCCGTTGCGGATATTTAACGACTTCCACGATCCATCATGGACTTAGGCATCTATAAATGGCGCTGTATCTTTTAACCTGCCCCCTCCCCATGCGACAAACTTCCTATTCCCTAATCCGGAACTTGGGGTTTAGGACTAGGGCGGAGTGCGACCTCTGCGGATCGCTTATGCGGCTGTGGGACTTCCTAGACGGCATCGCATCCACACAATTCGATATTAATTAAGATGGGCTGCAGTTCGTGTCCGTAGTGCTCGGGTTCTCTGGATGTGAGGAGTAGCTTGTAGCCGTAGGTTTAAAATTGACTTTCAGTTATACCAATTGTTTTCACCCTTATTCCGAAGGCAGGTATATAATCGATTATTATTTCGACTAACTTGAACCACTCTAGTCGGAAAGAGTTTGAATTTCATTTATGTTTTTCATTAAGTTGAAATTTCTCGCCGGAGAATGATTGCCGACTCGAGAACTCACGCCCCATTACCCATTACAAATATCAAAGAATATTACGTAATCCTTGAAAACTCGCATTGCATGATCGAATCTCTACATTTCTGCGCGGTTTCAAACCCCGGTTCAAGTATCTTTCAACTCCTTGCACGACCGTCCGCTTCTAAGAAATTAAAATGAAATGCATGCCATGATATCATTAAGACCACTTGGATATGCAATGCCTTTCTTCGCTTTAGTGCTCTAACTCAAGTTACTTCTGGTTAATGTAATGCTTAATTGAGCAACATTTGGTACCCTAATAGATAGAGAGTGAAGTGAATATTGTGTTAAGCGAGAAAACGGTTAGTGTGTGAGAATGTTGTATAGAAGGATACTCTATGAGGCCAGCCTTAGGATAAACCCAAATATGTAATGAGCCACAGTTCCTTTGAGTTACTTATAATTAACCTTATATTTCTAGATTCTGAGAAAGTTCGACAGGAGGCCAGCTCATAATTACTGTTAGATATATTAATGATAACTATACTTACAAAATACAATTTTAAACTCTGACGTCCATGTTCTCCAACCGCCACCTACTAAGAGCTTGAAGTGATAACTTTGTGTATAAATACTAAGGGCCAAGGACTTGTTTCTGTAACTGGAAGCATTTTTCCATCAGTGAAATTTCTGGTTATGTTGTCGTCAATTATTGTTTGACCCAGATGAATATCCCCACTGAGCCCACTTAGCATCTGAATCTAGGGAGTCGGGAGGGCTAGGGAAGCCTTGCTGGCTCTGAGCATTCCAGAGATCAATAATTTTGGTGTGGTCGGGGCTCTAATTGGTGAAGCACTGGTGTTAGCGACGCTAGTTGCGGAGACGCTATTGGCGGTAAAAGTGGAGCTAGTCAGCGTATGGAATCGATACTCCTTCAATGACATCCTGAACGACGAACGGGTATTTCGGTCTAGAGGTTACTCTAGGGAGCGCAGAATCTGCATCCTTCCCGGACTACGCTTGAATTGTGAGGAATGCGTGGCTGTATACAATGTCCATTTGTCTAATCTGTTCATGTTTCTGTATTTTATCGTCTTGTATAATACAGAGACTGTTTACTTATAGATATCTCTCACCAATCGCTTCTGTGAGCACCATTGCGTCTCGAATTGTTTTTGGAATAAACTTTTCGTGTTCTTTCAGAGCTCCAGAATTACATAGGCTGCGGAAGTTACTTTTGATTGTCTGTAGCATACGGAACTTTCCCTATACATAGCTTAAGGCTACATACCTATAGCTCGATTGTGCTGGTATCAGATACTGACTCTTTACATCCACTAAAATAATGTCAATTGGATCGCGCTGATTAACGTGCCTTTCTATTAATCTATACCACTCATGCTGTTACTGGCATTCTAATATCCATGCTTTAATAAGTGGAATATTTAATATCGATTTTTCTGCAGATATTAACTGTCGAGAAATCTTAGAGCCCTTACAGTCATAGCTGTATATGTCTATGTTATAAATGTAACCGCGAATTTGTCTGGAGTAATTAATCTCGTATTTGAAGTATTTTTGTGGACTACTCCTGAATCTGAGCACACACTTTGTATTAGTGATAGAGTCTGCTATGCTGGCTTTGCTTCTGAAAGTCAGCACTTTAGATGTGTCAGCACGAAGTAAATGGAGAACAAGCCAGCAAAATAAACAAGGTTATCGATTAATAATTTACCGGATTAATCTAAAGTCGACAGGTTTTTAGTTGGTGATGAAGTATGATGTTAGCAGTGGGAGAGCTTGTCGAGATTAAGAGACTGAATTAGATTGTATTGAAGACCTGAAATCTAGAGGGCAAGAAAAGGCTATATACAGCAGACAAATGCCAAGCCGGCGGATTGTATGTCCGACCGGCAGGAGGTTGATTTTATGGCAACACACCCCCTCAGATTCGAACGTAGTTTGAAGCTGTCCTGGCCCCCGGGTCCTTTCTCGATTGAGTAGTTCATGATAGTCTCTCTGAGTAGTTTTGTGTCGGCTCTGTGTGGCCAGAGTGGTGTTTTACGGTAGTGATTTAGCGCTGTACGGCCGGGGTAGTGTTTGCCTTGGCACTGTACGGCCGTGGCTTGCCTCTCTGCTCTGTACGGCGGAGAGGTGGAATCTAGGCGCTCTCTCTGGAGAGGCCCTCTCTGCTCTGTACGGCGGAGATCGATTCCTAATTGGGAAGCTGTCAATGGAGAGAGGAGGCGTCCCTCGCTCTTTTTCGCCATCAGTCTTTCAGCTGCTAACCATGTAGTGTATGAGGGCCGCCATGTAAGCCCATGTGTACTGGCAAGATTGCTTGACAGGGAGTTTTATGAGACCCGGTCAATAAGGTGTTGTATGTCTGTGAGCCTTAAGAGCTTCATCCAGTTCTCATGTCTTTATCAAGGGAGGATCTTTGTAAGCCCATCTGCTAGCTGATTGCTTGTCGGCAACCATTGTACTGTAATTACATCTTTTTGTACCTCTTACCGTAGCCAGTTCTGGTGTACATCGACGTGCTTGAGCTGCGTTTTTAGCTTTAGCACTTCGGCTGTAAGAAGCCTAACCGTTTGCTTATTATCACAAAACAATAAGTGCTGATTACCAGGGTGGAAGCCAATCTCTATGAACGTTCTCCACCACCAAATGAGATCAGTAGCAGCAGATGAGACGGCTAGTAATTCAGACTCTGTAGTAGATTTAGTAACGCAGCGCTGCAGGTTCGATTTCCAGTCGATAGGTCCCCTATAAAGAAAGAAGATAAAGCCTTGTGAGCTCTTTCGTGTAGCCTTATCGTCGGCAAATAAAGCATCAGATGCGCCATAGAATGTGGGTGCTTACTCATCCTCTATATAGATCTCTAGCGCTGAAACCTCTGTATTATACTCAATTTACCAGCGACTTTATATAGATCAGGTATCCTAGTGCTTGTAGCGCTGCTTTGAGGTGTTTATCAGAGGGATTTATAAGAAACTCAGCAAGCTTGGAATGAGATTTAGCGACATCTGGTCTAGTAGCATTAGCTATGTATCCAATTGAACCTACTATCTGTGCGTAGTAGTAAAGCCGAGCATGATTTACTAGCTCGTTTATAGAAAGCAGCTCTTCAACAGGCAAAGGCGTTGCTGGCGTTTTCCAGCCATTAATGGGAGCGAATTTAGTGGCTAATTTGCTAATGTAGCCATCTTAGCAGAGCCAGATTTTAGCGTTTTCTCGATCACGAATTACCCGGATTCCACAGAATAGTGTTAGGTCTCCTAGGGCACGTATCTGGTAGCGTTTAAGAAGCTTTCGTTCGAAATTGTCAAGATATTGCTGATGAGCAGGCCTTGCCAGAACGACAATATCATCCACATAGAAGAAGACCATGAGTTTGCCGTCAGTGTATAGACAGCTGACGTCAGGAACAGCACGAAGGCCTAGTTCTTCAAGAGTTCTTGTAAGTTCTTGATACCATAGCAGAGGTGATGTTTTTAGGCCGTATAGAGCTCGCTGTAGCTTCCATACGTTACCTTCTTGTTCAAATCCCTCTGGTGGATAGCAGTAGACTGTTTCTAGCAGCTTCGCATTGGTGAACGCGTTCACGGCGTCGTACTGTCGAATCTCCATGTTAAATGCAGCAGCAATTGCCATTATGGCTCTAAATGTGCGAATCGCCAAGGTCGCTGCGTAGGTCTCTTCCTCTGTTGATTGTAAATCGCCTCGTACACACAAGCGAGCCTTATACTTGATGAGATAGCCATCTGAATCGAATTTGTATTTGAACACCCAGATTAATGGCAAGATTTGATTGCCAGCGACGTTTGATTTCAAAATTCTAGCAAATGCTCCTTGCCGTCGTAATGTGTCGATCTCCCGTCGCATTCCGCCTCTAAAGCCATACTAATGAGCATGCTTGGCTAATTCATGAAGCGTCTTTGGCTCTGGAGGTAATTCATCTCGATAAAGCCGTTTTATATGGATGCGTGACGAGGATGCGCAAAAGCTGCTCCAGTAGCTTGTAAAAGCGCTGGCAGAGACAGTAGTAGTACAGTATGCTTGTTTTGGCTTTTTCGCTCGTTTTGATCCTTCAGGAAGGATGTAGGCAGCGCTAGGATTAGCTGCTATAGCTTCTCGATTTAGAGCAGTGTTTCCTCTTACTCTTTTCCTGGATGGCTGACAAGAACTTTCGCTTGTTGCGCTTGCTGGCATGGCAAGACTTGTTTAGTGGCGTAGACAGAGGCTCTAGAGATTAAGCAGTGTTAGTACTAGTAACTGAGTCGCCTTCTAGTGTAACCGAAGAGTCGCCTTCTTAAATAGATTGCTCTTGCTCAATAGTAGATTCGGCGTACGGCAAGAACTCGTTTTCTGAATCTTCTTCTTCTGCTGGGTCCTCTTCAGTGTCTGGCCAGGTAATTCCTAGTACAGTGTCTGACAGGCGTTCAAGGATTGTGTAGACCTCTATACTGTCTCCAGGATCGTAGAAAGCCTCGTCTTTAAAGGTAACATCTCGAGATCGTACGACTTTGTTTTTTGCTAGGTATCTAGATGTGATAGATGTTTGTAGAGTCGTAGCCTACTAGGTGGCCAACTAGCGCGCGTTCAGTGAGCTTGTCTCCTCTAGCAATCTTTATACGTAGTACGTAGGCTCTACAGCCAAAGACATGCATGTGAGCGATTAATGGCTTGCGCTTGTGTGCTATTTCAAATAGCGTTTTCCATCCTAGCAAGCGTGTCAGCGTACGGTTGAGAACGTAGCCTACTGTAATGTACGCTTCTGGCGCTAGCGATAGAGGAAGATTTGCTGCCGCTAGCATGGCTCTAGCTTTCTCAATTAGAGATCTTCCTGAGCGTTCTGCTGCTTTATTTTGTTCGACTATATAGGGCGCTCAGAGCTCTAGCATAATTCCTTGTTCTTCATAGAAAGATTATACAGAGTCGCTAGAATCGTCTTTTAAACCAAAGCCTCGCTCAGCGTCAGAGATCAAAAATGCCACAGTACAGCCGTAGCGTCTTTTGATTAGCTTGTCAAGTTTTCGGATAATGCCAAGCAGTGTTGTTTTGTCTTTGTGAAGAATCATAAACACGAAGTTCATCTTTGAGAATAGATCAAATCCATGTAGCACGAATAGATGGCGATTGTAACCAGGTACGTCAAGCTTAATAAGATCGATCGCGATTCTTTCAAAGAGTTTGCCAGTTACCAGTTCGTGTCCGAGTCTTCTTGAAACAATTTTGTGAGCTTTCGTGGTAGAGCAATAATGGCAATCTATTGTTGCTAGTGCTGTTTCCTTGCTGTTTCCTAGTACTTCTACGCCTATCACATGCTGATGTAGTCGCTTGATGGCTTAATCTCCTGCATGTGCTAGTAGGCGATAAAAATATGGCTTTTCAGCAGCGATTAGCGTTCTTGAGATTTGGCTGATTCTTAGGCGAGTAGCAGATGAGGCAAAGATTGCTGCTTAAGTTATGATCGTTTAATTAGACCGTGTTTACTGTAGAGGCTGCTGATGATACATCAGCACCTAGTGTCCGCCATATTATAATAGCTTGACTACCGCTGTAGTTACTGTACGACTTTGGTTTGTAAATCGATAGAGTATATTTCGACCTGAATCGAAATGGATGCCATTAGAGGCTAATCGCGACAGTAAGACGATGTTAGTGAAGAAGCTAGGAATATAGGTAACACCATGCAGCGTCGTAGTAGCAGGTCCTTCTGGCGTCTCTAAATTAATTATTACCTCACCATATGCCTTAATTTACTGATAAGAACCTCCAGCCATCAAATAGTCGTCTTTAGAAGCAGCATACGTAAATATAAAATCGTCAGCATTATTACAGACATGAGTGTCGGCTGCTGAATCAAGAATAAAGTAATACTACAGCGGATAGCTTCCTGTCTCTATAGAAAATGCTATAGGAGGCGTACAGATTGCGAATACAGAAGGCGATTTTAGCGTTTTAGTAGGGTGTTTTGAATCAAGATCGATGCTGCGAGTAGGTCTAGCCTTGGAGGATGCTGGCGATAAGGATTTCTGCTCTATACATTACTTCTTCTCCCACTTTTAAATCTTCTTAATGATTCTCTTAAGATTCTTGCTGGCGTCAATTTTGCTCTTTATCAGCTTACTAATCTCAGGATTGTAGTCAAAATCCTTACCACGTGTATCAGGGTTGACATAGCCACATTGCCCCCATAGATAGACCCCTTGCTCACAGAGACACTCTGACCCCTCAGGTGCGTCGGTATCAGATAATCGAGCTCACTTACGGGAGTTTGCTTGCTTCTCTCCTCCTAGAGTGGCTGCAGCAAATGCGCTGTTATTAACTAAGGCAGTAGTTAACGTGTGTGTAGTCCGGTAATAGCTGACAAAATCAGCTAGTACAGTAGAAAATTATAGGTCAGATAGGACCTCAGAGTTTCCGTTGATTTCTTTTTGTCAAATCTGAATAGCCAACGTGGCAGCATAAGCGGGCTCAACCGGTTTGATCGCACGAATCAGGTCTTTGTGTGCGCGAAAACCAGCAATAATTGGTAGCTTGGCAGCTGCAGCTCGCAGATAGGCTGCCTCGTAGTCTGTTGCCCACTTGTCGATGTTGGCTCGGCGTGCATCGAAAGGTTTGATAGCTCGGTATTCGTTCTCGATTTGCAGCTCTCTATCAGCGTTCATTGGGCAGAACATCTCTTTCAGCTTGACTAGCTTCTTGTGCGTTGTCTGGCAGTCCTCCAGTAGCAATAGATTATGCTTCGCAATGTGGGTTGTGACGTATTTGTTGATTTCCTTGAAGGTGTCTTTCAGGCGTCGGTACTCCTTCGCTTTCCTAGAGTAATTCTGATTGGCGATTGCCCAGGCTGTCTGCCGTTCGCTTGGAATCGTAGCTTCAGTGCCGTCTGTGCCCCCAAAAGCATCAGGTTGAGGTTCTGTAGGCGGGTCCAGCTTCTTGATTTCAGTGTCGGATTTGCTAGGATCGATGTAGTCCCACAGTTCGCTATCAGTAGCGATATTTTTGATGACAATGAGCCACAGTTCCCAGTCGGCTGATGAGGTAAGAAAAGGTTCTGAGCGCTCCAGGCTGGTAGGAGGCATAGCGATTGCGAGTATGGATTGATTGAGCGAGCAGATGGAGGCGAGAGTGCCAGATAGATTGTTAAATGTGTGGTGGGTTGGTAGTCGTAGGTTAAACAGCACGAGCCGGGCTCATAACTGTTAGCAGTGGGAGAGCTTGTCGAGATTGAGAGACTGAATTAGATTGCATTGAAGACCTGAAATCTAGAGGGCAAGAAAAGGCTATATACAGCAGACAAATGCCAAGCCGGCGGATTGTATGTCCGACCGGCAGGAGGTTGATTTTATGGCAACATATGACCTTCTAAAATAATTTATATCCAGCACAGGATCTTCCGAGGTCTTCTTATCCCACTTAGAAAGGTACCACCATTTCATGTTTAGTGGCAATTCCGAGTAGAGATGGTATAATTTTGCGACTTTCTTTTTGCCTTCGGAGTATGTTTGGAAAACTGAAAGAGACGTAGTATCAGCACTAGTATTAATCTCTTCTATAGCTTTATTAAAATGCCTTGTATGTAGAGTGCGGCGCAGGTATGCTTTTATACTCTTTCTAGACCGTTGAATTTCCGCAGCGGATATTTAGCCGCATTCATCAGCAGCACCGTATGTTTTCTTGTAAATAGAAGCAAAAGCGGCCGCCACACAAAGATTTTTGAGGTTAGATCCAGTAAATAAATGGGTAGATTTTGCGAGAGCTGGAATATCCACATCAGCAGCTAAGAGCTCATCTTTAAGATAAATCCGTAAAATAGCCTCTCTATCCTTAACAGTAGAGTTATTAACGAGAATGCGTCTAGGCAAACAACGTAATACTGCTGGATTAAGATCAGAGGGACGATTCGTCGCTATTAGGATAAACCTAGGATAACAAAAGTCATTTACTGGATTTGTCGCCTTGCATTAATGCCTCTATAAGTTATATTAATGAATTAGAAGTTTGCAGCGCGGAGCCTAATGCTTTACTAAATTACTTGTAGTGACCACGTCGACCCTCCTTTACACTGTAGTATCCGGCAGAATGGGCCGTACTGCTGCAGGACAAGACATGCTGCATGCGGGGTAGTACATTCTGGACGGTAATACCTGCTTATGGTTATCATGTCTCTGTATCTACTTTACTAGACTCTCATCTCGCTCCAATCTAGTATTCCCTGAGACCATCAGCCTTGATTAAGGTTGAAATTTTTGAGACAGTGAGTTCTCCCGCATATGAAGCGATCTAGGAGGTTAAAACGTTGCCAATTGCTATTTCTGGGAAGCTTTACGGATGCTAATTATATGCCTTAACCGTTAGAGCTACCTTTTTGATACGTAACATGTGTACCTTCCTTACCCGTATCCACTCCTGCGGATATTACACGAAGACCCTCAAGGCGCCTTGCGATAATGCCAAGAAATCATAAGAGGTATATAGAAGCGGTTTAGAGGATTCCAAGACCACAGGGGGCCTCTGTTATCTCTCTGGATGCGATAAAAAACCTGGGATTTGTTGTGAGGGTCCTAGTGAGCTACGCGCCTCGCCTGTTCTCGAGGCCATGGCTGAAAACTACACAGATAATCGCACAGACGGCGGGTTTGATCCTGACGACATTAATTGGACTATATTTTAGTACGGTAGCCTTAAGGGCTGTGAAAGAATGGAAATTATATAGTGAAGAGGAGTACGTGATGAGGGGTCCTCTGTAGTAGCAGCTAGAGCGATGTAGCCAAGTTGCTGTTTTTTAACTTCGTTACTAGAAGCATCTGCCATTTTGGATAACAGTTTCCTAAGCGCCTAGATATCGTTCCGTATTCGTGACTCCGTGCTTTTAGATAGTGGATCTGGTACGTGATGCATCTCAGGCGCCAGCCATTCGTGAGTTGTATTTTCGATTCCACTAATATTAATCAGAACAGCGTTATTCTCTGCGCTGATGATAATGTTTGGTGGTTTTAGATCTATATACGTTACGCCATGCTGATGGAGGTAAGTAAGCGTATAGGCGATCTGAAATGCCCATTTTCGCCACAGCGAAGTTTTTTTAGAAAATGGTGACTATAAGGCGTCCCGTGCGCACTCCAGTGCATCCTTTAATATACCCTTTAAGTGATATTTGAGAAGGATTCCCCTTAGAACAGTTAGGGCCTTTACCTTTATTGCTTTGGTGGTTTGGTACGAGTCGCCGGCCTGCGCGGTTTAATATGGATTTTAGGAGATAACAGCAGCGACTAGCTATACTATAAGTTTAATGCCGTGAAATAGTTGCAAGTTTTGTAGCTTATGATACAAAACTTGACTATCCCTTGGTATATAATGAGGTCTGTCTACTTCCTTGTAGACGTACAGCTTGTTGTTGCTAGTGACCCGTGCCTTATGTACGCCGGCGCTGAGTTGGCGTGTCTTCATAATTTCTGACAAGCATTTTGTGGGAATATTGATGCTAGAGTCGAATAGCGGGAACCGTATGTGGAACGGGTCTTCTCGCACACAGAGCCGTAAATAGGCGATTAGTGGAAAGTACTCGCTATCAGGATGTGGCGTGGTCTTCAATGGGAGAATACGGTTAGGGAAAGCTATATCGTTCTGGTATAAGGGAGGGGTGGTATCGTGCTCGTGCTTAATGAGCAGCTCCGTCACCGTGTCATCTAAGAGCTATAGATGGTCGAAATCGAGGCATAGACAGAGGTCTGCGAGATCTTGCCGCCGTTTTTCCTTTTTTGTACGAGCTACCTTATCCGAGTGCAGTGAGCCTTCGAAAGTAATTGTGACATGCTACTCTGAGCGAGCGAAACGTGCGACGACACGCAGCCAACGTTTTCGAGGCTCCTGGCCCGGCTTCCACTTGATTTCCTCATAGTTGTGACAGGTCCAATCGATGGCCCATAGGTGGTCAGGAGTAGTTGCAATTGTGGATGTCATAGGCGGCGACCTTGGTGCTCAATAGCTTTTGGAAAGGGAGCGTAGAAGTGAGGAATTCTATGGTAGGCGGAGGAAGCGGAATGCTGAATGATCGGACTCGAGATTTCCCTGGGTTGTACGAAAGTTATCCAAGCAGACATGGTTGTGCATTGGACCGCATCTCGAAGTTGTGCGATGACTGTGTCAAGCGGATGGCGGTTTTGATGCTGGAAACGCGTTAGCTGACTAAACAAGCGCTGGGACCTTCAGTGCCTCAGCCCTGCTCCCAAGGTGCGATGTGTGGGGTCATCTCGCATTAGCCAGGATTAGTGATCGCTTCTGCTAGAGGTACTGATCAGCGTGGCGACTTTGCAAGACGTTGCGCGCCACACCACACACAAGGCTGATGATGACTTCCTAGCATCGGAGTGAGGTTCTAAGGTTCGGACAAGGTCCTTTGACGAGTATTTGGAGCGGTAAAAGCTTGACGGTAGTGTTGTGGGGAAGAAAGTCTGTTACGCTATAGAAGGAGGCTCTTTGCGAATCAGGCGCGAAGGCGACGATGCAAACGTAATTTAGAAGTGGGAGGTAACGTTAGCTCCCATGAGTCCCGTCCGGTTCCCGCTGTGGAGCCCCGTTTCCGGCTCCTCTTTCGAGACCCGTTCTGGGCCGGCCCTTGGAATCCATCCGCCCTCTCAACCACCACTTTTTGGCCTCCGACCTTCCCACTTCGTCCTGGAAAAATGTGTGCATGCTATGTAGTTACATAGCTGCATCCAGATCGTTATCCTGATATTCTCGCGGTCCGCCACTAGTTAGATTGGATATCGTCTATGCTATGGCTTGCTCCAGCTGCATTTCCTCCTATACTGACCTCGAACTCCGTAGACTAACTCTCTCGAAACGTTCCGGCATGTCCGAGGAGCTAAAAACGGTAACCTATCGATCGAGTAGTCCAGTCGTAGTTAGCCAACCAAGTAGTCGATAAGCACTCGTGAATCCAGTTTCTTTCCCTTTGGAATCTTCTTGTACGCCAGTTCAGTTTGCTCGTTAGGCGTCTGGTTCAGAAGATAGGCTGCGCAGAGGAGGCTCTTGACAGGTTGGTTTGTGGAAGAGGTAAGATGATGCGAAGAGGTGTAAATCGAGAAATTGGTTTTTCGAAGCTTGCGATACTCGATATACAATTTCTAATCTATCATCTATAATGTTCGTGGTGTTAGAGGCAAATCCGCCACCCAGGTCGGTACACGCTGTTGCAGCTTTAACCTAATTCGGCCGCACTGAGCTATTATGTCAACATAGTTAAAACAGCCGCCGCGTTTTTCCCGGTGTATCGACCTTGGTGATCTAACCTTCCTTGGAAGGACACGCTTTGCCCTGCGTGGAGAGAAGAGGCATCATGCGTGATCGGCTTCCGACACGCTGCGGAGCGCTTACTCCACGCCACCCCTACTCTCCGCACCTTGCCATGCTTAGCACAGGGTGTCTACATGTAATCTGGCATCAATTCATTTTCATTACCGTATCGTCACTCGTATCTAGGTCTTGTGAAGCCCCGATTTTTTATTTACAGTTTGTAGTGTTTCCTCTCAGTCTACCTTGTCCGTAGATGTAAGTTCATTTAGTCCTATGTAGTATTCAAGGCTTCACCGCAATAGCTGCAACGATGAAGACACCTTTTCCACTTGCTGCACTTCCGAATGAGCTTCTATACATGATATCATATTACGTTATCCTATCCGATCTCGTCAATTTGTGTCGCGTCCGAATTTTCCACAATGTTGCACAAGATTTTGCTCAATCATCAATTCCACGGCAATAGTCGAAACATTTCCAGGTTCCAGAGGACGATTCTATCCAAGCAAAAGCTGGCATCACGGGTTCGGCGTGTCTATTTAAGAGAACTGTTTATATACTCGGGCTCAGCATTGTCGCGGAACTTGATCAATCTCTTCATCAGACATGTTGTGCACCTCGATGTATCACAACGCAACAAAGAAAATTGGATCTGGCATGCCTCCTACGGCCATAGAGAGGCTTTTGCAGCACTTCTTCTGACTCATCTTCCAAATTTAGAGAAACTTGATATCAATGTCCAAAAAGGTTTCTTTTGAGGTAGGAACCATGTCAGGATCTGGGTCTGGCGTACTAATTATGCCCAAATTGACCGGATCGCATTTACACCCTTTCTCTGAAACGTTCGGACTCTCAGTCTCGAGGCCCTTCCTTGCTCGGTCTGCGACTTGGCTGAGGTCTTCGTTGCACGTTTGGAAAATCATCGAAACAATACGAGACCAGAGTCTTCCTCAATGGGCATTCTTGCCGAGGTCAAGCAATATATCGACGTTGGCGTTAACTTCAGCGACATTATCGTTGCGAATGCTCAGTCGAGTGCTTCTCTCTTGCGTTGCGCTCGAACACTTTACCTATAACGACCCAACCGATACCCAGGTCACACGAGACTTCGATTCGTTGGTCAAAGCTCTGTCACCCTTTCACAACACTCTCAGAACGTTAATTTTTTTGAACCAGGATCCGTGGTCTGAAGAGACATCACCCATACATTCGCTTGCGCAATTTTCGAAATTGGAACGCTTCTCAGGTGACACAGCTGTCCTGATGGGTGAAGACATAGTCCACCCTGCCTTCAAGATATTTCCCGAGAGTCTGGGCGAAATACTTCTAGTTGACCCAATTTCAAACATGCTAAATAGCTTTGGGGATGCTGATCGTGTGTTAGAGGCAGTTGCAGAGGCAAAATCGACATTTCTCCCACACCTTGCTAAAGTAGATCTTGTGCTAGACAAGGACAATTTTCGTAGCGATGAGGGCTTTAGTCCGCAGACAACTTCGAAGAACGGCGTGGAGTTATGCATTAGAGTGGAGGGCTTATTTTAATGGAACATGTTGGAACGTACCTAAGCATATGCAAGCGTGCAGGAGCATGCAAAAGACCTATGTTTGATAGACCCGCTGAGCCTTCATCAAACATACTTGTCCCGGCAAAGACTTTGACCAATACTTCGATGATGTAAATTAGTCACTGTGCCATCCATCTCGATCACGGATTCCCTACGTTCCAACCTAACGTCGAAAATCCTGGAGCCACCCGAACCCACCATTGTAAAGTGGCAGCTTCTGCAGCTACTATTCATTCATCGAATTTTTACAGTACGTAATCGTGACGTCCTAACGCATCAGCTGCACTATTTGCCAGTTATCACAAAACAGCAAGGGCTTGACCTCTAGGTCGAAACTGATGGATCTGAAGAACTAGCAGGAAGAGTGGGAATTAAGAGAATTGGGAATGCGAGTGCTCCTCTACTTGGTCTCATGAACAACATGACTATCAATAAGAAGTCAATTAGGTCGTCCGTATCGTAATTATTAACTTCATTGATAATTTCTCCACACCAATCTATTCCTTTACCGTAACTAGGATGAGGAAGATTGGGTAATACGAACCTTAGGATAGCTTTTACTGTTATCCTGATATCAACTTTGATGTCGAATCTTCTGGTTGGCTGGTGTAAGGCAGGAAAACCTATTCCAAGCACGGCTCACTTCGTCGCACCCATACACTAAATGTATTGCCAAATCTAGAGCAATATATTCTACTTTAGTATAAAAACCAGCCTTACATACTCTAGAGTACCCTCGAATATTAGAGACCTGTGCGCCTGAGAAACTCCGAGAAAGGCTTGACTCTATAGCTCTAAATCCCGAAATCCTGGTAAGTGTCATTTAAACACAGTCGACGACGCGCTTTATGTATAGCAACAGGCTAAGTATATGTTTACACTGCGTAGATCAAATTCTGCTCGAATAAGATACGCCGCTCTGTAAAGTTGTATTAAATACCTAGCGCAAGCCTGACACTTGATGGGATTCTAAGGCATTTTATTCTGTGTCAATGATCCTAAACCTTAACAAAAATACATTTAGGATTATTGGGCTGGATGAGAATAATGATAAGCTTTGAAATTCTAGCTAGTTTCTCCTCTCAAACTCCATAATTCGTGCACGTGTCCTGGAGGAGCTTGGTGAAGGACTATTAACGCTCGCCCACTGAAGTACTAGGGAAGGGCTTAATATTTTTCTAGCTGAGGCTAACGCTTATAACTTAGATAGGTTAACATTCATACTCTTCCATCCTATATTATAGGAAAACTATCAAACCATGAATTGGAAACCAATTCACAAGAGCTTCGCAGTATCGCCCCTTTTTGATACGTAAGATACTTTGACCTTCCCAACTCCGAGCCTTTTATATCCCTCCTCTAGTGACTCCTTGCAGACAACCAGTATGTAGTAAGTCTTCTAGGAATGCACTTTCATGTCTTTATGCATTCCAATAATGACATAATATTTGAACTGAGTATTAGCTCCCATGTCGAACCATAATGACCCCACTTTCTTTGAACTAATGAAAATGGTATGCTCTTTCTCTTCTTGTTCTAATCGGTAATATTTAAACCGCCTAACTTTGACGATTAACGCCTTTCTATTGTTAGGGTCGAATTGAAGATCTTCGGAGCCTGGAACCATGAGGCTCGGATTCGACACGAAATTGATTCCTCTAGGGTATGCCATCCAAGACTAGGATGGCACCTTTTGACCTTTATAAATAATCCGAGCTATTTTCTCCTCATTAGAACGCTTCTATAGGAGGAGGCTGAAGAAGCCACGAAAGACTCCATATCTTCCTTCAGTATCCAAAGCACTTTCTATGCGTTTAGTCAAGCTAGATATCGTAGTATCTCTATCAGATTCATTAGTAAGACCACATTGTGAATACTTATTGAAAAAGAATTTGACAAAATCAGCCGTGCGAGCGTGCCCTGATCTAGTAAGTCGTTCGGGGAAATTTGGATTAAGAACGAAGTATTGTCTTCCCGATGGGCTGGAATATATAATCGTAATGTTAGAATATAGTCCTCTACCATAACTTGTTGACTTTAGCCTTATTATTCTAGCCTTGTAAAGTTTTCGCAACGTATGACTCCTCCACACTCCTAATACGTCCGTTTTGTAGAAAAGTAAATAATTCGGCGAGACAGCACTCGTTCCTGTAGTACCCAAGCTCTTTCGTTGAGGGATCCTTTATTAATATCTTTATTGAAGTCATTTACGTTATCGCAAACATAAACTTGTCTGCTTGAGATATTCTGGACCCGAATGTACTGGGAAGTCAGGTTCCGCTCAAGAAAGCCATCTTTCTAATTAGGCGCCGAACTCGCGGTAATAGTGTAGTAGGCGGAGGCAAATACCTTTTTCATACGCCTAGCTTCTTTTTGCTAATCCTCCTCGTCTCCTTGGATAATGCAGAGAGAATCGATCCAGAGGTAGTTTTTATTAAGTTTTCGAGTAACTTGAACCGCATCTTAAAATGTCTTTAGTAGACCATTGTAGCTGAATCCCTTTAATTGACTATAATAGTTCCTTTAAGTGGTGTAAATCTGCTTCTTCTTCTTATCTATTAGATTACCCCAGCAATGCGAGAGTATAATATAGCTATTTGACTTCTATTTATCAGCTTACTCCACTCTGTGAGCTGGCTCCCTAAGTTCCAATTTATTTAGATCTAAACCTCTAATAAAAATAACCCTCATTGGCTAATATGGTAGCTCTTGCTGATTGCATTTGTAATGTTGGTCGCACTCTCGAAGCCATTCGCGGAGTAATTGGAAGTATAGAACACTACTAGTAAAGGAGCTATTAATTATTTATAAAATAGGAGGTCTAATTTGGATATCTTTACTATAATCTATTGCTGACTCTTTTCCCAGCGTAAAATAGTAAGCGATGATTGTTCTATTACTATAGGACAGTAGGGACGAACCTAGATTAATATAAAGATAAAAAACACGTGGACTATTATTAATTTTCAGGGCTAAACCATCTCTAACTATACGAACCTGTTGACGACTTTTATTATAGTAACTTGGAACTAAATTAAGGAGTATCTTGTAGAGGGTATAATTATTTACTAAAGCGCGTAATTCAAAAGCATTAATAGAGTGGCTACTAGAGAGTAGTTTTAGGCAGTTCTAATATAATTAAGCTAGTGTAGGATTTCCAGAAGGCGTATTCCAAGGCTATTTACTAAGAAATTCCGTGGCAAATTAATTATCAATATGAGCCGTTCACGCTATCTAAGTAAAAGCCGAAGTCAATACTACATTAAAGGATAATAAAATGTATAAGATGTTTTCTTACTTTCTGTACTAGTAAGTATATTACGGTTAATAGTTATCCTATCTTATCTATCTTAAAGAGGTTAACTTACTAGCTATATTAATAAATATACTACAGTTAGCAGTTACCCTATCTTATCTATTTTAAGGAGGTTAACTTACTTTCTATATTAATAAATATACTATAGTTAGTAGTTATCTTATCTTATTTATTTTAAAGATGTTAACTTATCTGCTATACTAATAAACACACTATAGTTAACAGTCATCCTATTTTATTTATCTTAGAAAAGTTAACTTATATTCTAAACTAATAAATATTTAGCAGTTATTTCATTTCATCTATTTTAAAGAGGTTAACTTATCTACTATACTAATAAATACTTAGCAGTTATTTTATCTTATCTGTTCTAAAAATATTAACTTATTAACTATATTTGTTATAGTCGGTATGCGTAAGTAATAAGCAAGTAGGAGTATAACCTAACTATATTAAACTAAGAAGTAAAGTGCTGCTATAAAGGCTGAAGCTATATACCCCTACTAAAGCTAAGCCTAAGTATAAGCTAGGTATAGGCTTAAGTATAAGCTAAGTATAAGCTTAAGCTTAAACCTTAGCTATAACTACAGTACGCGCTGTTATAATATTAATAAATATTTAGCAGTCATCTCATCTTATCTATTTTAAAAAGGTTAACTTATTTATTATACTAATAAATACACTATAGTTAGTAGTTATCCTATCTTATCTATTCTAAAAAAGTTAACTTACTAGCTATATAAATAAATACACTATAGTTAGCAGTTATCCTATTTTATCTATTTTAAAAAGGTTAGCTTACTAACTATACTAATAAATATAATATAGTTAGTAGTTATCTTATCTTATTTATCTTTAAAAGAATAGCTTATTTTTTATATTAATAAATATACTACAGTTAGCAGTTATCTTACTTTATCTATTTTAAAGAAGTTAACTTATATTCTGCACTAATAAATATTACTATAGTTAGTAGTTATTTTATCTTATCTATCTAAAATAGGCTAACTTATTTATTATACTAATAAATATACTATAGTTAGCAGTTATTCTATCCTATTTATTTTAAAGAGGTTAATATACTTTCTATACTAATAAATATATTATAATTAGTAGTTATCTTATTTTAATTATCTTAAAGAGATTAACTTACCTGCTATACTAATAAATATATTATAATTAGTAGTTATCTCATTTTATTTATTTTAAAAAAGCTAACTTACTAACTACACTAATAAACATACTATAGTTAATAGTTATCCTATTTTATTTATCTTAAAGAGATTAACTTACTTCCTATACTAATAAACATTCTATAGTTAGTAGTCATCCTATTTTATCTATCTTAAAGAGGTTAATATACTAGCTATATTAATAAATATACTATAGTTAATAGTCCTCCTATCTTATTTATCTTAAAAAAGTTAATTTACTAACTATATTAATAAATACACTATAGTTAGTAGTTATCTTATTTTATCTTTCTTAAAGAGGTTAACTTACTAACTATATTAATAAGTATACTATAGTTAGTAGTTATTTTATGTTATCTATATTAAAGAGATTAACTTACTTATTATACTAATAAATATTACCATAGTTAGTAGTCATCCTATTTTATTAATTTTAAAGAAGTTAACTTACTATCTATATAAATGAATACACTATAGTTAGTAGTTATTATATCTTATTTATTTTAAATAGGTTAACTTACCTACTACACTAATAAATATACTATAGTTAGTAGTTAACCTATTTTATTTATTTTAAAGAGGTTAACTTATCTACTATATTAATAAATAGATTATAATTAGTAGTTACCCTGTTTCATCTATCTTAAAGAAGTTAACTTATTATTTATACTAATAAATATTACTATAGTTAGCAGTTATTTTATCTTATTAATTACAAAGAGATTAACTTACTATCTATAATTAAAAAATACTGTGATTAGTAGTTATCCTATTTTATCTATTTTAAAGAAGTTAACTTACTATTTATACTAATAAATACTACTATAGTTAGTAGTTATTCTATCTTAAAAGAGGTAACTTATTATCTATACTAATAAATATACTATAGTTAGTAGTTATTCTATTTTATTTATCTTAAAGACGTTAACTTACTTACTAGACTAATAAATATAATATAGTTAGCAGTCATCCTATTTTATCTATCTCAAAAAAGTAAACTTACTATTTATACTAATAAATATACTATAGTTAGTAGTTATCTTATTTTATCTATCTTAAAGAAGTTAACTTACTATTTATATTAATAAATATACTATAGTTAGTAGTTATTCTATCTTATCTATTTTAAAGATGTTAACTTATTAACTATACTAATAAATACACTATAGTTAGTAGTTATCTTATCTTATCTATCTTAAAAACGTTAATTTATCTACTAGACTAATAAATATAATATAGTTAGCAGTTATCTCATCTTATCTATCTTAAAAAAGTAAACTTACTATCTATACTAATGAATATACTATAGTTAGTAGTCATTCTATTTTATTTATCTTAAAGAAGTTAACTTACTATCTATACTAATAAATATACTATAGTTAGTAGTCATCCTATCTTATTTATTTTAAAGAAATTAACTTACTATCTATACTAATAAATATACTACTATTAGTAGTTATTTTATCTTATTTATTTTAAAGATATTAACTTATTTATTATACTAATAAATACAACACAGTTAGCAGGCATCTTATTTTATTTATTATAAAGAGATTAGCTTACTAGCTATACTAATAAATATACTATAGTTAGTAGTTATTCTATCTTATCTATTTTAAAGAAGTTAACTTACTATCTATACTAATAAACACATTATAGTTAGTAGTTATTTTATTTTATTTATATTAAAGAAATTAACTTACCTACTATACTAATAAACACACTACTATTAGTAGTTATTCTATTTTATATATCTTAAAGAGGTTAACTTACTTACTATACTAATAAATATAATATAGTTAGTAGTTATCCTATTTTATCCACCTTAAAGAGGTTAACTTACTGGCTATATTAATAAATATACTATAATTAATAGTTATCTTATCTTATCTATCTTAAAGAAGTTAACTTACTAACTATACTAATAAATAAATTATAGTTAGAAGTCATCCTATCTCATATATCTTAAAGAAATTAACTTACTTTTTATACTAATAAATATACTATAGTTAATAGTTATTTTATCTCGTTTATTTTAAAGAGGTTAATATACTTTCTACACTAATAAATATACTATAGTTAGTAGTTAACTAATTTTATTTATCTTAAAGAGGTTAACTTACCCGCTATACTAATAAATATACTATAGTTAGTAGTTACCTTATTTTATTTATCTTAAAGAGATTAACTTATTTGTTATACTAATAAATACACTATAGTTAGCAGTTATCTTATTTTATTTATCTTAAAAAAGTTAACTTACTAACTATACTAATAAATATACTATAGTTAGTAGTTATCTTATTTTATTTATTTTTAAACTAGTTAACTTACCTACTATACTAATAAACATACTATAGTTAGTAGTTACCCTATCTTATTTATCTTAAAGAGGTTAATTTATGAATTATACTAATAAATAGATTATAATTAGCAGTTAATCTATCCTATCTATTTTAAAGAAGTTAACTTACTAACTATACTAATAAATATACTATAGTTAGTAATTATTTTATCTTATCTATTTTAGAGGTTAACTTACTAACTATATTAATAAATATACTATAGTTAGTAGTTATCCTATCCTATCTATCTTAAAGAGGTTAACTTACTAACTATATTAAAAATAAACTATAATTAGTAGTTATTTTATCTATTTATTTTAAAGAGGTTAACCTACTAACTACACTAATAAATATACTATAGTTAGTAGTTATTTTATTTTATCTATCTTAAAGAAGTTAACTTACTATCTATACTAATAAGTACTATGGTTAGTAGTCATTCTATTTTATCTATTCTAAAGAGGTTAACTTACTAGCTATATTAATAAATATACTATAGTTAGCAGCTATTTTATCTTATTTATTTAGAGATGTTAACTTACTAACTACACTAATAAACACACTATAATTAGTAGTTATCTTATTTTATTAATCTTAAAGCTTACTGTTTATACTAGTAAATATGTTATAGTTAGTAGTTATTCTATCTTATCTATCTTAAAGAGGTTAATTTACTAACTATATTAATAAATATACTATAATTAGCAGTTATTTTATCTTATTTATCTTAAAGCTTACTGTTTATACTAGTAAATATATTACAGTTAGTAGTCATTCCATCCCATTTATTTTAAAAAGGTTAACTTATGTTTTATACTAATAAATATACTACAGTTAGCAGTTATCTTATCTTATTTATTTTAAAGAGGTTAACTTACTAACTACACTAATAAATATACTACGATTAGTAGTCATCCCATTTTATCTATTTTAAGAAGGTTAATTTACTTTCTATACTAATAAATATACTATAGTTAGTAGTTATCCTATCTTAAAGAGATTAACTTACTAGCTATACTAATAAATATACTACAGTTAGCAGTCACCCTATCTCATCTATTTTAAGGAGGTTAACTTACTTTCTATATTAATAAATACACCATAGTTAGTAGTCATCCCATCTCATTAATCTTAAAGAAGTTAACTTACTGCCTACACCAATGAACACACTATGGTTAGCAGTCATCCCATCTCATCCATCTCAAAGACGTCAACTTACCAACTACATTAATAAACACACTACAGTTAGTAGTCACCCAATTTCATCCGTCTCAAAGAGGTCAACTTACCCGCTACACCAACGAACATACCACGGTTAGCAGTCATCCCATCTCATCTATCTCGAAGAGGTCAACTTACTCGCTACATCAACGAACACGCTACGCTTAGCAGTCATTCCATCTCGTCCGTTTTAAGGAGGTCAACTTACCCGCTACATCAACGAACACGCTATGCTTAGCAGTCATTCTATCTCATCCATCTCAAAGACGTCAACTTACCAACTACACCAACGAACACACTATAGTTAGCAGTCATCCCATCTCATCCATCTTAAAGACGTCAACTTACCCGCTACACCAACGAACACACTACCGTTAGTAGTCATCCCATCCCATCTATTTCAAAGACGTCAACTTACCAACTACACCAATGAATACACTACAGTTAGCAGTTATCCCATCTTATCCATCTCAAAGACGTCAACTTACCCACTACACTACAGAACACGCCATGGTTAGCAGTCATCTCATTCCATCCATCTTAAAAGGTCAACTTACTAACTACACCAATAAACACACTATGGTTACCGGTCATCCCATCCTATCCATCTTAAAGAGGTCAACTTACCTGCTACACCAACGAACACACCATGGTTAGTAGTCATCCCATCTCATGCATCTCGAAGACGTCAACTTACCCGCTACACTAACGAACACACTACGGTTAGCAATCATCTCATCTCATCCATCTCAAAGAGGTCAACTTACCCTCTACACCAACGAATATACTACAGTTAGCAGTCATCCCATCTCATCCATCTCAAAGAAGTCAACTTACTATCTATACCAACAAACACACTACGGTTAGTAGTCATCCCATCTCATCTCATCTCAAAAAGGTTAACTTACGTCCTACACCAATGAACACACCACGGTTAGCAGTCATCTCATCTCATCCATCTCAAAGAGATCAACTTACCTGCTATATCAACAAACACGCTACGGTTAGCAGTCATTCCATCTCATCTATCTTAAGGAGGTTAACTTACAAACTACACCAATGAACATACCACGGTTAGCAGTTATTATTCTTTCTTATACCGTGTTATCTACCTCCTAAATTTTAGAATTACCGTTAGAGAATCAGCCATATAAGTCTAAATTATATACATACGTCCTGTGACTCCATTAGAGAAGCATGCTTTGCTTTTAGTTTGCGTTCATACCTTACCTAAAAGTTATAGTGAATCCAAGGAATAGCTTGTTTATCTAAGAGCGGCATTTTCTAAGATTCCGTGCTAATCGTACTGCAGGACGACTTCGGGATCGGGGGCAGTTCAGATTTTATTATGCCAGGTTAGGGCCTGACGCACTGCGCCCCGACGCTGTAAAACTTGGCGGTCTCTCGGCGGTGCTAAGGCCGCCAATTAGAGATAGAACTCTGAGTAGGGGGATAAACAAGATTAATAAAACTAAGATATAGCTCAACCACTTATAAGGCAGCTAACTAGAAACAAGCAAAGCCACTTTACTAAGAACTATACTTACTGTGGTATGAGGGGAAAGTATTGCTAGCGTTGTGGAGCCTTGGCAAAATACCAACGCTACGTATTACCACTTTGTAAGGGACTCCTGGAAGGGCTTAATTCTGGTTGTTCGGCGCCTGTTGTATGCCGCAACATTCTTCATACAAGATATCAATGATATATCCCCATCTTTGCAAGGGTGTGGCCGGAGCGGGTCGGCCGCCCCCGGCTAGCAGTGGTAATATCAAGTGCAAAATCATCTTCAGTTTTATTCGGCACCAATTATTGGCGCGGCTACTCAGCCATGTATATTGAATCGTTGAATGGTCAGGCTTTGTGTGCTACCGGTAAGTAGGCAACTGGGATGTCAATAGGCAACAACACAAGGCTGAGAGGGTTCATAAGTATAAAACCGACAGATGGTAAGCAAAAGGCATCACGTATATTTTCCATTTCAGTTATGGCAGCCCCAAACTGCGACACGGAGGCAGAAAACTTGGAGAATGATGACATGCCGACTCCTCCATCTGTGGATGACTTCAGCGCAACCTTCAGGGCACGAGTTAAAATCGCGACAAACGAATTCCGTCAAACAAAAGATAGCAAGTGCAATCCAAAAGACTTCCTCTCGGACTCCGAATACGAATGGGAAACCTTTCTCGTCGCATACCCGGCCGCAGCATGGGCATTGGTAGAGATCCAGAACTTTTTCCGCATGCTAGAAAAACCCTATCTTTCTGTTCAAATGGATGAAGAGACAGGAGAAGGGTATCAATGTGAACGGCGGGAAGATGAAATGTCGGCGCCCGATAGGTATTTCCAAATCGACGCCAAACAGGACAACGGCCGCCTGGAAGCATGCAAAACCCTGAAGTATGAAGGAGATATCACGACGTCTACATGGATGATGGAATGCTGTAAGCTTGAGACCGCTGCTCTGAGCGCCGAAGCGCGCGCCAAATTGAGGCACGATTTACAAAATGCAATGGATCTTGTCGTGAAACCTTGGCCATCAGCCATTCAAATAGCAATAAATGAGATCAATCGTAGGTTCGACGATCTGGATCGACAACTATCTGATGTAGAAGAGTTGAAGTCCGCGCGGAGAAAGGAAATCAAGCCTAGACGAGGTATGAGCCTCATCGTCTTTTCCCCTGTGTACTAATTGTGTAGCAGTATACGTAGGATTTGCAGACGACACATCTGCAACGACATCGGCAGAGATGATTGCGGCTGAACCTCCTAAGGAGATGGATTCAATGCCTGAGCCAACACTTGCTGAAATGGAAGGCAGTGTCTTAACAACTGGAGCTAACTCTGGTGCCGGGACGGAGTCACGCAGTATGGTACTACGAATCCATCTCTTACTTCCTGTACTAATCCATGCACAGACCGCCAGCGGAGATTTACCCGTCATTATCCACAACCACCGAGTATTCGCCCTCAACACGTGGTAAGATCTACCCAGCATATTACGCTTGAGCATACGACTCAAGTTTTAACTAAAAGAATCAATCCCTTAGTTATAATAGCTCTATGCTTCGGTACAAGCGGGATCTTTAGCGCTATGGCTTTCAGTAAAGCCATTGATGATACCGGCTCTGCTTCTGACAGCAACTTCTATAGTAACTTGTCTAATCTCGTTTTCTCTCTGGCATCTGTCTGTCTTCTTCCATCCAAGCTAGGCTCGAGGCCGTCCTCTACCTTGTATCCAGCCTGCAGACTGTTCACTATTATTTCAAGCATCGTGTCTGTCGCATCTTATCCATACTCGGTCCGCGCGTCTATTTGGATGAATTTTGTAAGCGGATTTTTCCAACTCTTCTCTACTGCACTCGTGGTAGACGACCAGCGGGCTGAAAATGCGAAGGCAAGACACTTGTAAGAATCCAGGATTAAACTCTAGCCGATGTGTGGGTGTATTTTGACCAAGGTTAGCCTGGCGAAAGAAGCAAGAAATGGCGGCGCTGGCCATCGGGTATAAGGTCGGATAGAATACCGTGAAGGCGGTGGTAACGGCAGATAGTAGAGCCTAGAGCAACCACAGAGTAATTGCCGCGATAGACACAACATTCTATGCCATTGTCTCAGAAGTACGTCACCTGTGAGGCGCATTTCCGTTTGGCGATTGATTTGTGATGGGTTGCTGAGGAAGTGTGTAAATAAGGGCAACACAAGTAACTACTATTCCCTGATACAATGATGTTGCCACTCTCTGGTCTCGGCACTAAACCGGGACATCAGTTCCACTACCCAAGCCATCCACATGCAATGTCAAAATCTTATCAGTGTTAATCTGATTGCCACGTCCAATGCACGAAGGAGGTCCTCACTCATTACTTTCTATACCTGGTCAAACCGTCGCTCACTCTCGACGATGTTCCCCGAACGAAAGAGTTTCTGGAACAATTTTTTGGTTAAAAGATCCTGAGACCATGGTGCCGCACGTTTGGGTAATCGTCCGATATGCTCGGAAACCTCAATAGCTGGAAGGTTGAGATAGGAGGATGTATCCTCGACAACCTGTCAACATAATTAGCAATGTAACAGGATATGTTAGCCCACTTACCTTATGACCGCTTGATGCCTAACTGCTCCTAGAAGGAGTGTATTATCCAATTCTGCTCAGGAGCCATTAGGCCAAACTCGTCTCTCAGCTCCCTAAGGCGTTCTGCTGACGGCAAAAGAGTATTAACGATCTGTTCATTAGCGGAAAACCCGGCGGCTTTGATAGCCTTCTCAGCAATACGTTGGAGAAAACCACGAGGGTCGGCGCCGCCGTGTGGGGTGCCAAAAAACATATGTAGTTAATATGTACCGATCGTGGACTCGAAGATGTCCTGGAGATGTTTCCGGCCACGATGGCAGCCGCTCGACCTCCGCATCCCGGCAATGCCGAGTCAACCTGTTTGAGGTGTCTTCCAGTGGTCCATTTATGGACGGTCAGGGCATCCCGAGCAGAAAAAGTTCATTGGGATGCCCCCGCCAACCCTAAACTGGCTATATAAGTTAGAGTAATTAAGTTAGTTATTTGGGTGACTTTAAAATTCGGACGGTACATCCGAATAGCATGGGAATCACCCATCCAATCACTTTGAATTGTCAAGTGGACGTATAGAGTATGTATACAAGTCTATATGTAGCCGACTCCAACTCCCGCAGTCCTGCGACCTGATTGGCCGTGCCTCCAGTCACCAACTCAGCTCTCTAGAACTGTCTACAAAATCGCTATCGCACAACCCTGTGGCCGGAGCGGGTCGGCCATCCTCCTTGCTAATGGTGGCAATCTGAAGTACCAAATTATCCTGCTCGTTGTACGACGTTGCTTATTGAGCATGTTTATGGCCACATGATACCAAATCGCTAAAGTTCAGCCTGGTGGCTGCTGCCTGGTGTAGAGGGCTCTCTAGTTAATGTGATTGGTGAATATAGCCTGAAGGTGGTGAAGTACTGCAAGGCTGAGGCACAGCAACGAGGGATAGAGCCCCTTTCAGCTGAGCCGCCCGCTTTAGCTGTTCTTCGTGCGAGGCAGGCTGGCTTCAACTACCTACGTTTCTCTGCTCCTTCTTTCTAACTTTCCACAATGCAACGAAAGCTCCGCCTCCAAGACTACACGGTTGGATGGGTCTGCGCTTTACCTGATGAGCTCGCCGCGGCAGCTGAGCTGCTGGATGAAGAGCATCAACGCCACCCAAACAGCCTAAACGACGACAACCTGTACACGCTTGGCTGTATGAACGGTCACAATGTCGTTATTGCATGTCTTCCAGCGGGCCGGCCGGGAACAAGCTCCGCAGCTACTGTTGCTTCCCACATGAAGTCAACATTCACGTCGGTCCGGTTCGGCCTGATGGTAGGCATCGGCGGAGGAGTCCCAAGTGGCGACTTTGATATCCGGCTTGGTGATGTAGTCATCAGTCAGCCGCAGTTAGATCACGGTGGGGTAATCCAGTACGACTTTGGAAAGACCGGACCAAGTGGATTCCGGCGCACAGGCGCTCTCAACACACCACCAGCCTTCCTACTCAGCGCGGTGTCTACACTACGAGCGAATCATTACCGAGACCAAAGTAGCCTTCTACCCAACATTGCTATAATCGGTCGACGACCACGTTTTACACCTGCAAGCGCAGGGCCAGACATTCTGTTTGAGGCAACCTACGATCATGTCGGGGGAACGACGTGCGATCGATGCGACAAGGCGAAGGCGATACAACGAAAAGAACGAGCAAGTGCTGAGATAGCGGTTCATTACGGGACAATAGCATTTGGGAACCAGGTTATGAAAGATGGCAAAACCCGGGATCGGTTGAGCTCGGAGCTAGGCGGTGTTCTTTGCTTCGAAACGGAGGCGGCAGGACTGATGAACGGCTGCCCATGCCTGGTGATCCGAGGAATCTGCGACTATGCTGACTCGCACAAAAACAAGACGTGGCAGCCGTATGCCGCTGCCGCTGCAGCAGCGTACGGAAAGGTCCTCCTGTCAATCATTCCTGCGGCTGAAGTAGCCGAGCAACGTACCGTGTTGAATGCCGTGGACCGTGGACCAGACTCCGTACAACTAACACGCGCCGAACTAGAAGCGGTACTTGCGGATATGGCACGTGAAGATGGTGTCAATTTGAAATGGCGGGAGTCTATTGTTGATCTCCTCAAGCTGCTTAGACTAGCCTCTGACTTGGATGCCCGTGATTGGCTGGCGGAAACACTGCATATTCGCGCCGGTCCGAGGGGAAGTCCGAAACAGAATATTGCTTTGCATAGAGCAATGATGAAGGAGCTCATCGCAAACAATGGGAAGGTACCAAAGAACATCCACGAGCAGCTTAGCTAAGACGCTCTATGTCCATAGTTTTATCATAAGAGGAATATGGAAGACGTCAAGAAATAACGGAAGAAATAAAATTGTGAGTTTAGGTATGGGTGAGAAGGAAACCAACTGCAGAATAGTTTGTAACTAAGTGAAGATGATTTCTTTACTTTTAAATCGCGAAGAGCCAAGAACTCATTTAGGTCGGCACGTGACCCATCCCGGTTTCAATATATAGGTACCATTCTAATTTTGCTTAAAATATAGTACCAAAACCTAGAGTTTACCGACCTACTCCTCCGAAAACTTCCTTTCGCCAGACTGGTATGAATACGGTTGCCCTACAATGTCAATTGGTACTAATAAAAGCCTCACACTAGGTTAGAGAAATAGCCACGCCTTTATATCAGATGGGAAGTGAAGGGGATAACTGGCGCTGGCAATCTGGTGCTATTCAGGCCTTACAAGAAGCCACTGAAGCCTTTCTAGTCAACCTCTTCATGGACGCCAACCTCTGCGCTATCCATGCCAAACGTGTTACCATCCAGGTAAAAGACATTCAGCTCGCTAGGAGATTGCGCGCCGCATGGGGCAATCCAGTGTGAGGAGAACGGTGGCCGTGGACAGGATGTTTCAATCTTCTGAAAAGGCAGAGGTGGACTAGTATTTCCATGGCTATTTGGCAGAGGAAGCTCCGTTATGTCATCTTGGAGCGGATGAACAATTGGTTTCTATTGGCATTTCAAGGAATCCTGGTGTTCGACGGTGCGGTCCTGGATCTCTTTTGTTGGGTTCGAAATGAAGTGATGTTGACCACGAATGAATTGAGGTGGCTGGAACTATTTGGCGATTTCAGGAGGACAGTAGGTTCCTGTACCGCAAATTGTTTTCAGAGAATTGCCTGCTTTCGCAAAGCCAAAGCCCGCCAGCTTGAACTTCAACCTAGTCCCTAGAGCGGTCTGACATATTGGAGGGTTCGGAAGAGGTCCCGCCCAACCAGGAGACAACTTAGAAGGGTTAGAAGCGTAAAAGAGTGTGGTAAAATCGTTAAAAGTAACTCCAAAATGTGATTCTCTAAGTACGTTAAGTGGATAATTCGAAGTTCTCGCTCATGTTGGCTATTCTAAGTGGGCAGATTAATTCGGGTTAAAGTGTTGGCCACTCGATAGGATCAGCCAACCGCTCGGACAATTTTTTAAGTTAAGCTTCATACTCCTAAAGCTTTTTAAATAAAATATTTATTTATTTATTTTTATGATTTTTACGGTTTAGAAAGGCTATATTTAAAGTTTCATTATTTTATATTAAGTATTCATGGAGATATTTCAGTTTAAAAATATGGAATTTTGGTGAGAGTTGGCTGATCCCATC